>SNQJ01S0140546.1:31209-44856 GCA_010110895.2 Picea sitchensis | reverse complement strand
TCCTTCTCCTCTGCGAACTCCTATATCTTGAGCTTTGTTGCGCGCGTTCTCCTCGACGTTGTTCCTCCTGAGCTTCCACTTATGAATCCCCAAAGGATTCTTGGACTTCTGCGCCTCTGCAGATTCTTCATATGCACACTCAGTGTTGTCTCCACTGTTGTACTTTCCATCAATGACAAGCATATGCTACCTGTTAAACATTTGCCAACAAGTTGACCACTGCTACCTTGGTTCACTCTGAATAGATCAGACGGTCTTCATCTTCGCTTATCGTATCCTTTCACTTAACTTGATCCAACAGTCGATGTGGATTGCAGAACCGTAACTTGCGTATGGTTTAATTCGATGCCCAAACTCCACAATTGAAGTTGTGCGATTGTTGGTGGGTCAACCATAGTCGTTGATCTTTGAATCAATGAGATATGACGATCTAAAATAATTGTGGGATTGGAAATAACTTATAGTTTAATTCACCCTTCGTGCTCTGCAATCAATCCATGTCATTGATCTGGCGCTTGCGTATCCAACGGTCCTGATTTGATCTGATCATTGACTAGTCCTCCAACAATCCTTCTCTTGTAATCTGACGGTCTAGACTAATTGTGGGATTGGGAATAACACATTGTTTAATTCTCCTTTCTCTCTCTGCAATCCATCCCTATCGTTGATATGGCACTTTCCCTTTTGAGTTTCATGTGTGTCATCTCTTATGAGCTTCTGATCTTCAGTGGCTAATGCTCCTGAGCTTTTTAATCATTGCATACTATCATACTGCATATATTTATTTGACATGAACTCTGCATACTATTATACTGTTTGACATCAATGACAACACATTAATGACACTATGTCCAACAATCTCCCCCTTTTTCATTGATGGCAACACATCAATTTCATACACAATCCCCCCCTGTGATGATGCTTCTTCTCCTCTGAAGTTACTCTCCCCCTTTGACATCAATGGAAAATGGTTACTTCCCCTATGGTAAAGCTCTGTCTATCTGTATGCTTCTGACCAGAATCTGAACTCGGGTAAATCCTCCTGCAATCATACTTTTCCTGTCATAATTGAATGACTTCTCCTGATTTTGATTGTTGTCACCCCCTGAATTGGTTCCAATTGATGCATTATTTTCTTGAGAGATTAGTTTGGAAGAGGGATTGCTCCCAATCTTTGCCTGAGATATTCATATACATCTGTGCTTAAGGGTTTAGTGAAAATATTTGCCACTTGTTCTTGTGTTGGGACATATTCCAATTTAATGTTCTTATTTTCAGCCTGATCTCTTAGATAGTGGTATTTTATGGGAATCTGTTTTGATTTGGAGTGTTGGACAAGGTTCTTGGATAGACTTATAGCGCTTGTATTATCACAGTAGATAGTAGTAGGTTCTTCAAACACTATTTTGATGTCTTGTAAGGTTTGTTTCATCCATTCCACTTGTGTGCAACATTCGGTTTCTATGATATACTCATCTTCATTGCTAGACAGATAAATTGAGGATTGTTTCTTACTTGTCCAAGCTACCAGTGATTCTCCCAAGAAGAATGCTCCTCCACTTGTACTTTTTTTTTCATCTACACAACCTACCCAATCTGCATCTGAATAGGCTTTTAAAGTGAATGAATCCTTATGAGGGTACCACAAACCAAGATCTATGGTTCCTTTCAAATACCTAAAGATTCTTTTCACACTTGAGCATGGCTCTCTTTTGGTGCTGCTTGGAATCTAGCCACCATCCCAACAACTTTCTTGACATTAGGTCTGGAAGTTGTTACATAGAGTAAACTCCCAATCATTGATTTGTAGTGTTTTGGATATACAACTTTGGACTCATCTTCCTTGCTTAGTTTGCATCCAACTATCATAGGTGTATTAACAGGTTTGCAATTCTCTAACTAGAATTTCTTAAGCATATCCTTAACATGCTTGGACTGATGGATAAAGAATCCTCTTTTGGACTGTATTATTTTTAATCCAAGAAAGAAATTCAGTTCACCAAGCAAGGACATTTCAAATTCTTGATGTATTCTCCTAGCAAAGTCCTTACTCATTTTTTCATCACTATTGCCAAATATAATATCATCAACATATACTTCCACAATAATCATGTTGTTACCAACAATTTTACAATAAATATTGTTGTTTGTTGATCCTGTTTTGAGGCCTTGTGTTTGTAAATAAGAATCTAGCCTTGCATACCATGCTCTGAGTGCTTGTTTTATCCCATAGAGTGAATTCTTTAATTTACAGACATAATCTCCTTTGTTAGTTAATTGAAATCCTTCTGGTTGTTAAATATAGACTTCTTCTTCCAGGTTTCCATTGAGAAATGTTGACTTGACATCCATCTGGTATACTTTAAAATTTTTGTAGTTGGCGAAGGCTAAGAACATCCTAATTGCCTATAATACGGCCACATGTGCAAAGGTTTCTGCAAAGTCTAACCCTTCAACCTGAGCATACCCTTTACGCACCAATATGGATTTGTTCCTTATTACTTTCCCATTCTCATCCATTTCTTGAAAGCTCTTGGTCCTTGTAGGTCCACAAAGGTCGGTGTGAACAAGCTCTAAAGGTTTTGAGGTTGAGTATTAATTTTTTTCTAAACCTTATTCTAGTTTTCTTCCCTAGTTGACAGTGTCTACATATAGGATTTGAGGGCTTTATGATTTTTGGCAAATTTCTTACTGCCCCAAGATTTCCAACTTTCACTAAATTCTCAAAGTTGACATGCCCCGACCTTCTATGCCATAGCCAATTTTAATCTACTAAATTTATATGACACTCCTCATTCAATTTTGTATTTAGTATATATACATTCTCAGGAGTTCTAGGATCCGTACCAACCAATTTTGCTAAGTCCTCTCTCCTAATCTCACATTTTTGGGAATCAAAGATGCAAATGTGCCCCTGATCACAAGTTTGGATGACACTTAATAGGATAGGTTTCAGGTTTTCAACACGCAACACATCCTTGGCTTTTTCTTTTCCCAAACTCACAATGCCTTTCCCAAGTATGTTACCTGAAGCATTGTCACCAAATGTAACTTTACCCTTTTGTTTCTTTAAGTTCAAAAACTTGTCCTTGTTTCCTGTCATATGTTTTAAGCACCCACTGTCAACATACCAGAGATTTTATTTATATTTGGCTTTCAAGGCAATGAGACATTCCTCTTTTGATGTTTTTTCTTTCCAAAGATTCTTTTGCTCTCTAATGAACTTTGTTTTTTATGAGACTTCCATTAATCTGCAACTATTGGATTTATGTCCATAATTATGACATCTGAAGCATTCTGGGTTCTCTTCTTGTAGAGGTGCAAAGGAGTTATAGTTTCTTCTTTTAACGTGATTTACTGTTTGGTTATCTCTAAGGTTATAGTTCTTAACCCTCAAGTTTTTCCTTCCATATGCTCTACAATTCATAGATTTGTGTCCAAAATTAGAGCATGCAAAGCAATAACCAAAGAAAAGGTGAGGATACCTGTTTTGATAAACCTTCTTTGGTGTTGTCTTATATTCCTTCTTTATGGGTGGAAGTAGTCCTCTGGAGTTCTGATCATTACTTGTATTTTCTTCATCTTTCTTCTTAAATGTACTAAGGAGAGAAGCTCCATAAGATTTTGAGTTAACTTGATTTTGTTCTTGAGAATAGTCTACTCCATTTTTGTTACTTGAATCCCTTTGTGTGGTAATAATCTTATCTAAGATTTTAGAGCTATTTTCATATCTTGTTTGAATGAGTTTTGCATCAAGTTCTTTTCTTAGGTGAACTATTTCTGCCTCCATTCTTTCACGGGCTATTTTTTTCTCTTTAAGAGTCTTTTCAAGACTTTATTCCATCCTATTTTCTTCCAGGATTTGGTTTTTCAAGTTGCTCATGAGTTTCTCCATCTCCTTTTCTTTTTGTTCATATTTTTCCTTTTGTTCAGCTACAAAACTTTTCAGTTGTCTATATCTGGTTTTGTATCTTCTTAATTCATCCAAGGCACTGAGAAGTTCTCTTTCCATATTAACCTTTGCTTCAACTTCTGACTCTTCCTCATGTTGAATTTATTCTATCTCATTAGGCTCTTAAATACATAGAAAAAGGACTTCATCATCATCACTGTCACTAGACTCTGATGAACTTTTGTTTTCTTCTTTTGAGTAAAAATTATTTTTCCCTTTGTAAAACTTTTTCTTGTAGTTAGGTTTTTCCTTCTTCTCATATTGTTTATTTTTATCTTCTTCATCTTCAGGGTCCTCCTTGGGATAGGGACACCTGGAAGCAAAGTGGCCAACCTTGCCACAATTAAAACATTTGAAAGGCAGCTTGCCTTTGTACTTCCCTGATCCTTTCTGAATTTTTTTAATAAAATTGGCTTCTTCTACATCATATTCTTCATGATGGTTGGATTGAGGTTTTTGCTTCTGATTTTTTGTTTTCGTGAGCACCTTGAAGGCTACCTCTCCTTGTGGGAGGTTCTCATGACCTAATATTAACTCATAGGCTATGAGGATTCCATACAATTCATCCATGGCGATTTTATCTAGATTCTCTAGATCTTCAAGAGTGGACACTTTAGGATTATATAGTATAGGTAGTGTTCTTAGTATTTTTTCAACTAGCTCATTGTCTAACACTTCTACTCCCAAACCTTTGATTGCATTAATAATATTATCAACTCTTTCAAATTACTCTGAGATATTTTCTTCATCCTTCATTTTTAGACCTTCATATTGTACTTTGTGAGTCTGAAGTTTGGCCCTCTTTACCTTGGAATATCCTGCATATATAGTTTCCAATTTATCCCAAAGTTGTTTTTCATTTTGACAGTTTAATACTTTAGCAAGGATCTTCTTACTCAGTCCATCTTGCAGTGTGTTTAAAGCCTTTGCATGTTCAAAAAGTTTCTTCTTGTCTTCTGCTTCTGTGGGAGTGACTTTTGGAACATCATATCCTTTTTCAACTAATTTCCATACTTCCAGTCCAACGAACATCAGATAGATTTTCATTCTAACACTCTAGAAAACATAGTCTTCACCATCAAATAGGGGGAGTTTTGATGAAATCTTCAACTGTTGATCTATCCCGATGTATATTTCTCTTCAAGTGATTTAAACCCTTAGTGAAGATACATGCTCTGATACCAATTGAAGGACCATACCTTGTCACTGAGAGGGAAGGGGTGAATCAGTGATAGAGTAATTTTATCGATTTTTCTTTTATTAATGAAATCAATATTTTAACATAATATTTATCATGGAACCCAATTGGGAAAACCACAAACACTTTTCTATTAACTGGAAAATTCTGTTTTTACAAGTTACATAGAAGAAAGATGTTCTTCCTTTTATATCAACACCAAATGATCAGGATGCACCCACACCCTTGTTCACCAGCACCAGCTGGTAGGAGGCTTTGACCCCCTATTTAGTCAGTTACAACTGACAAGGAAGCACCTACTTGCCTACAAGCTCCAACCTGCCCTTGCACCACCCAACCACACTTAATTTATGAATCTGGAAAACTTATCTATCGTGCATTGGATTGCATAATTGATTCTTTGTCTCCTTCTTCCCTTGATATTCAATAAGACATTGACAGACACCTTAGAACTAACAATTCTTCTTCTTGGACTCTTCTTTTGTTTTGATCTTCTTCACTGGACTACAGAGACACTTTCTTCTCACCACTCTTTCTCGTTTATATATTCTTCCAACTGGTGTGAGCTATGAAACATTGTGTCCCTTTGTTTGGACCATCACACTCCTTCATTTAACAGTAATCTCGTCTGTTTTTCTTTATCCAAATATTATCGATAAGCCCTTTCAATTTAATGAAAAAAAAAATCATTAATCGATCACAGGTATGGATTGAATTCCTTCTTTAACTCGATTCCAAATCTATGCAAATACTGCAGAAACCGAGTTCTGTTGAGGTGCTTCCTTCAAATCATTTATATATGAAATACAATGCAATACCACAAGCTAATCAAATTAAGCGACGTATTATCTTTTACCTTTATTTCTCTTATTCCATATGACCACAGGTGGTGACCAGGTGCTAGGCCAAGTGAGTGCTTGATCACTTAATAAAATCAACGATCACATTTTAATATCACGATGAGATGGACGATTGTCGATACTTCACAACTTCTAGCCTCTTTAAAAATCTCATGAATAACAGACACGTGTCCATAATCTTCAACGATTGAGAATGCTCCCAAAGTTTTCTTCAGATCAGATGACTCATGTCCACTTCAGGACTTCGAGACTTAGGTCATTTGCTGGTGGTGAAACTCCTGAAGTAAAAACTCTCGGAGTGACGTAACTTGTTGACGTCACTTGTTGATGTGGCACTTCCTGAGTGGCTACCACATGCCACCTAGATTCATGGCTTACGTATGCTTAAAGTACCTATGGGACCTTGACACTTGTCATCATCTGATTACGCCACGTGTCCTTGATGACGTCACTATTGATGATGTGGGCTCTCAATGTAAGTGATACGCGTCTTATCCTCGTGACTTTGGAACTTTGGCCTTCGGGACTTTGGGTAATTCGATTTCTCCACTTCTGAGTTATCCTGAAGTGAGATTCCCCAAAGTGTAAACCTCGAGTAACTTGACTTCATCCAATGGTCATTCTTTAACCCAAAAAGGCTTAACACGATCCAACAGTTGTTGGGAATTCAACTATTCGGGATTTCGGGCCTTTGGCCTTGCTTATCCTATCCTTCTACTTTCCTCGATATGATAGTTAGGATATATTCCGAAGTGTTTCCTTAGATCAGACAACTTACATTTATTTTGGGACATTTGTGGCTTACTTCGTCCTTCCACTAAACATGATCTAATGATCTAGATATCTCCCAAAGTGTTCTTCATATCGGACGGTTCACATTTTCTTCGGTACTTCGACCTTCAGGTGATCTTCCTTGTTCTCAACCCTTTTCTCCCGAAGTGGTCAGCGTCAAAGTTGACCATTGCTACCTTGGAGCGCTCTGAATAGATCAAACAGTCTTCGTCTTCACTTATCCTATCCTTCCACTTAACTTGATCCAATGATCGATGTGGATTGCGGAATCGTAACTTGCATATGGTTTAATTCATCGCCCAAACTTCGCAATTGAATTTGTGCGATTGTTGGTGGGTCAACCACAGTCGTTGATATTTGAATCGATGAGATATGATGATCAAAAATAATTGCGGGATTGGAAATAACTTATAGTTTAATTCACCCTTCGCGCTCCGCAATCAATCCATGTCGTTGATCTGGCGCTTGCGTATCCAATGGTCCTGATTTGATATGATTGTTGACTAGTCCTCCAATGATCCTTCTCTTGTAATCTAACGGTCTAGACTAATTACAGGATTAGGAATAACACATTGTTTAATTCTTCTTTTTCTCTCCACAATCCATCCCTGTCGTTGATCTGGTGCTTTCCCTTCTAATTTTCATGTGTGTCATCTCTTCTGAGCTTCTGATCTTCAGTCGCTAACCCTCCTGAGATTTTTAATCTATGTGTATTGTCATACTGCATATATTTATTTGACATGAACTCTGCATACTGTTATATTGTTTGACATAAATGACAACACATTAATGACACTATGTCCAATATATTTCTCACGAAGGCCGAATCCACAGAGCAATTAATCAAACCTATTTTAAGTACTCTGGGACTCCGGAACTCCGAAGCTCCGGGAGTTCGTGAGATTGTATGCAAAGTGAGTACTTCAGAAATTCAACATTCGATAGTTTTGAATGAAAAATAATGGAATACTCCTGAAGGCCGAATCCATGGAGTGATTACTTATCGTTAATCATGGCTAGTTAAACCTTCTTAATTTATTAAGTTTTTTTCGTAAGTGTTTTATTTATCATGATTACGAGTGCTTCGGCACTCCGTCACTCCAACACTTTTTTTGAATTTTTTCTTTGGTTTTTCTCCCGAAGGACAATCTCTCGGAGTGATGTGGCAGTGATGATGTCACTTTTGATGATGTGTCATAAAAAGGTGAGTGACACATGTCACTTATAAACGTGTGAATGATCTGACAAAAATGCCAAAAACATGTGCCACGTGTCAGCCCAAATAAAATTTTTGACAGGTGGCATGTGACTCATCAATAGATCTATTTAAAATATTTTTGAAGGAACCTGTCTCCAGGACTCCGGAGCTTCGCAACTTCGGGATTTCTTTTATATTTAAACATCTTGAGTTTGAAATTCCCGAATCGCGAAGTCCCGAAGTGACTTTGTAGTTGTATTGTTTTTAAAACTCATGTAACTTTAGAACTCCAAAATTGCGAGAGTCGTCGATCTGGATGAATTAAACTTTTTAATGGATGAAAAATGATGTGCCCTGTTAAGATATAATGATAATATCTTTTATTCTAAAAAAGAATGATATTCCTAAGTTTTTCATATTTTATTTTTAAAAGATCAAAACAAAAAGAAATCAAAGTCTAACTTTATTTGAAATTTTCTAAAGTGTTCTAACATAGGCTCCATCTGGGGATTGTGGAACCTTGTGAGGCAAGAAATAACAATAGAATGGGTTCCTTTATTGGGTAAATGGAGTCATTATTGCTTCTTTTATTGAAAAATATTTTCTTCATTTATCGGAATGGCCACAGGTTTGTCAATAGACTATCGATGTTTCGGATCCAGATCAGGATCCATCNAAATAACAATAGAATGGGTTCCTTTATTGGGTAAATGGAGTCATTATTGCTTCTTTTATTGAAAAATATTTTCTTCATTTATCGGAATGGCCACAGGTTTGTCAATAGACTATCGATGTTTCGGATCCAGATCAGGATCCATCCTCAATACAATGAGCATGGGTTCAAATGACGAGAAGAGTTGGTATTAAATACTGGATGTGGAGGGAAATCTAGGTGTCGGCTAGGTTTTATTGGTAAAGTTCTTTATTATTCATGATTACGGTTTTTAGGGTTTTCATTTTGTTTTATTGGTTTTAAGGTTTATTTTAATTTATTATTAGTTCAATGTTTATTAATCTTATTTTTAATTAATTGGAATTATGTAATTTAAGGAGTAGGGTTTATTTATTAATAGGTTTGTTAATCTTATTTGTTTGATTAACTATAATCTAGGTATTATTTAACAACATTAATTTTTTTTGAGAAATTATGTTAATTTTGTTATTTGTTTAGTGTTTATTTTGAATTGAATGTTCATTAATCTTATTTCTAGGGTTTATTTGCTAGGCATTATGTAAATAATTAAGTTATTTAGGGTTTTTGTTATTAAGGTTTTAAAGTTTCCTAAATATTTATTAGTTTAAGGTATAAAACTTAATTATAATCAATTGTGTTTTTAGGTTCTAGGTTAAGTTAATAAAAGGTTTTTATTAAGATATCTTGAACTAGGTTAGTTTAAATTATTTAAAATTATGAGCTTTAATGAATTGATTTTAATATTGAGATTGTTATTGTTTATTATGAATCAAAGGGAACCATTTTTCACTTAGTTCTAGCCCACTATCTCTGTTGAGGTTACTAGGATGTTTCTGAATTTCAATGGCTTCTCTAATACGTCGTTTAAAGAGGTGGTTTTCTTTGGCAAGGATTTTGGTGTCTTCTAGGCGAATGTGGTGTCTTGTTTTAAGGGAGTTTTCAGCTAGGGCATAGGTGTGGATGCGATCATTCTTAATGTCATCTCTATGCTCTTTTATCCTTATCTGGAAGGAGCGACTGGTTTCACCGATGTAGCATTTTTCGCATGGGTACTCTATTTTGTAGATACCTTTTCTTTTGTGAGGGTTGAAAACAAAAGTATCATAAGTTTTTAAGTCTTCATAAGACCATGCAAAAAAATATTTATATTCTTTGAGTAATTCAACATATTTACTCTTTAGATCAGTTGGAAGATATTTAGACAATTTGACCATTTTTGGATTTCCTTTTGATCCCACATTACAATCTTCAACCTCTTCAGGTTGAGGTTACAAGGTAGACTTTAAAGGTATATCATTTTGGTTGAACAATCTTTCTAAAAGAATAAGACCCTTGGGAATTTGATTATTCTTGAGAAAGAGCATTCTGTGATTTGCAATTATATATTTGAACTTTTCTTGGATTTTCTCCTTCTTGCATAATCCAAATTGGATCATTTTGATTTTCCTTATCTATGTGTATCTCAGAAAATTCATCTATCATTTCCATAAATTGTTTTATTTGTTCATCTTCGAAAATTTTCCAATAATGAACGTTATTTGGAATTGAAGGTTTATGTCTCATATCAATGTGATACTTCAATTTCATAACAGTAGGTGGTATGAAGTTTGTTGCAGGCTTGTTGATTATGCAATTTGGGAATAACATGAATGTTGAATGATAAGAAAAAGTTCTCTATCAAATTCCATGCACAATTTCTATAAGACCTCATTCTTCTTAGCTTGATATTGTTGTTTGATTTGTTTTACAATAAGTTCAGCATCCCCATATACTATCAAATGCTGAATTTTTAATTTTCTAGCAACTTCTAATCCTAAAATTAAATCTTCGTATTCACATATATTATTTGTGTAATTGATGTCCCATTGCAATCTATAAGAAAAATGGATGTAATACTCATCACTAGGTGCCATAAATAGTACTCCAGCTCCTGCTCCTTCCCAATATGAAGCACCATCGAAGAACATTTTCCACATCCCATCTCTAATATTTACATATTTCTTTGGAAGTTCTATTTTTGTATTTTCTTTTTCTGTACATTATTGAAAATCATCATCTATGGATAAAATAAAATTTCGTAAATCTTGATCAACAACATAGACTGGATAATTATTTGGGTTTTGAGGATCACTTACTGTATAGGCCAGTCTAGTTTATATTTACAATCTGGTAAATTGTCCACCAAAAATCAGAATTGCATCATATGTCATGTTCAACTGAACTGATCCTCCTAACTTTTCACCCCAAGATCTTGATAAAAGCATGCCATATTTTGTAGGAACATCAGCTACTACCACATCCATAAGAATACTTTTTACTGGAATTTGAGCTAGATTTACAACTATATATTTAATCATACCCAGACACTTAACCTTTCTAGAGTCAAAAGAGTATAAATCTTGATAAGGTCTGGTAATTTGTAGGCCCAATTTTTCCATTATTATTTTAGGCATCAAATTATGTGAAGCACCTGAATCTAACATGTAGTTGTGTAATAAATGGTCATGCACAGTAAGAGTGATATAGAATGGAGAAATTGAGTATTTATCTTTTTCGATGTGTGGTCCAAACATAATTGTTGCTTTCTCATATTGCAAGTTAATAACATCATCTTGACATTTTGCATTTGAAAAATTAATTACCTTTGAAATATGCTTCTTGTAAACTAGATTTCTGGCAAGTTCAACCATAGGAACTGGAATTTTAATCTTATTCAGCTCATTCTCTAGGTTGAAGATGCCAATTGAATTTTCTAATTCTTTGGTTTGAACTTCATCTTCTTTGTTCTCCATTTTTTTGGTCTGCTTTGCTTTAGTCTCAACTTGCTTTATTTGAGCAGCTTGTACTTTAGTAGGTGATTTTGAAATCACTGCTTCATTTACTTTATTCCATGAAAAGAGAGTTTTTGGTGGATTAGTAGTGGAAGTCTTTTCACTTGGCCTCAAATCATATTTATTTTGAAGCTCAACCATTATTGAATCAACAAGCTCTTTATATTGAGTTGCAAAGTCTCCCAAGTTATTGATATTTTGTTCATCAAACAATGATTCAAGATTTAAATATTTTTCATATTATTGTTTAGTTAAATGAGGTTCAACATCATCATCTTCGAGATTGTTTATATCCTCATCTAATTCATCATAATATTTAACATCTTCTCACTGTATAAGATTTTATGTTTTAAAGGGAGCTTGAAAATTTTGTTCCTCATTCTTGATTTGTCTCTGTTGAATCCGAGGGTTTGAATTAAGGTTTCTCCTGAATTGGTTTTAATTTCTAACATATGGATCAGGTTTGGCTTTCTCAATTTCCATCCAGGAAATTTTGTTTGATAAATCTTTAATGATCTTAACCATTTCATCCATCTTTTCTTCTTGTGTTTTTTCTAGAACTAGAGGGTCTTGTTTGTTCTTTAATCCTTCTAGTTTCTCTTATTCCCATATCAACCTTTGTTTTCATTTTTCATGAAGCCATCATATTTGATTCAATTTCGATAGCATCATCTTGCATTACAGCTAAAGTTGTCGCTCTTCTTTCCCTTAAAAGTAAAGTGAAATATGAATCAAAAGTCCCTGCAAAAGCAACTTTAGCACCTGGTTGGGAAGGTTTTACTTCAGCAGGGATTTGGCTATACAATTTATTGAACCTTTGGATAAACTTTGAAACAGTTTCGGAAGTTTTCTTCCTTAAATCTATGAATTCAGTTAAGTAATATAAATGGTCATTTTTCTCACCCCATTGTATTAAGAAAGAAGTCTCTAAATCATCATATGATGGCATATAATTTGCAGGAAGTCCTCTAAAACAAGTTCTAACTTGTCCCTCAAAAGTATGTACTAAAAGTTTCATGCAAATGTATCCATGTTCAACACCGAGAATATCAATGAATTGATCGAAAAATGCTATATGATTTGTGGTTGTTAAATCCCCCTCTCCCATAAATTTAGGTAAACTCTTCATATAATTCTCAGGTAGATTATGTAGAACAACGGGAATGGCTAAGGGAGCATATCTAGCAAGAAGATATTAGATCTTAGATATCAACCTTGAATAGATCTTAGATATTTTTATTTATACAAAAATGTCTTAACCGAAAGTAGTTAGACATTCCACATTCTTCGATCTCAAAATAGAATACAATCAAAACTAAAAGATACAATGAGATATTTTTGGATTTGTTGAGATTTATTTTGCTTGCTGGAACTTCACTTGCCCTCTATTTTCTTGCGGATGTACTTGGTTTTTTTTTATTGTTGAGTTGAGCATGCAGTTCCATTAATGCCACAATGAAATTGGAAGGTTCGACATTTTCATTTAACTCAAATGTGAAAACCTTTTTGTGTACCAATGATAATTTCTCTTGAATTTTCACAACTACCTGTTGTGTAATCTGATGTTGTAAGCTCGATTTTACAAGAAGATCATTTATCATTCGTAAATCAACATGACTTACCTATTGGATAGAATTTTGTACACTCTCGCTACTTTTCTTTAGATTCTCTTTGCTCTTTTCAATCTCAATTTGTCCAAGTGTATCGGGAACAACACTGACATCAAACTCTTCCATTTCCATATCTACAGCTGAAAGAGTGTTAAGATATGATTCTTTTTCTTCTCTGGCCAGCCTGTTAATTTCTTCAAGATTATTTTCCCAGACCTTTAGATCCATTTCTCCCTTTATCTGCTCAAACTGTGAAAAAGGGCCAATCCCAAGTACATTGAGTTTTTGTCTCCATACTATGAATTATTGGAATTTGGACCTGGATGTATAGGATTCCTTTTTCTTATCATGAATACTCTTCAAGGATTTATTGATGACTTGATAATGTCTTTGAGTAATATCCATATTTTGGTACAGGTCTTGTTGGACAGTTTCCATGTTTTCATTTATTTTTTATGCTTTCTTCTTGATTGCATAAATATCCATTCATGTGCTCTCAAATAAGGTTATTC
>SNQJ01S0140546.1:5500-31199 GCA_010110895.2 Picea sitchensis | reverse complement strand
CCTTGGTAATGGAAATCTGTATCTGATGGTAATCTTATTGATTTCCCTTGAGTCTGTACACATTCTCCAGCCTCCATCTTTCTTTGGGATGAGCACTGTTGGAACAGCGCATGGACTCAAGCTCTCTCGAATCAATCCTTTGTCCATTAAGTCCTGGACCTGTCTCTTGACTTCTTCATATTCCTGCGGCATCAACCTGTACGCGGCTTTGTTCGGTAAACTAGATCCAGGTATAAGATTGATATGATGGATTATACTCCTGATAAGTGGTAACGAACAAGGTAGTTCGTCCACTACTATATCAGCAAATTATCCCAGCAATTCATGGATTTCTTCTGGAAAATCATCTATTCTCGTACTGGTCAAAACAATTTTGGGCTTCCTGACCACAATAAATTGGTTGTCTTCCTTCTTCTTAACCTCCTTAAGAAGTTCCTTCCCACTCATGAGAAGTACAGTGTTGCTCATCTCTGTTTTCACCTTTTGGTTTTTAATCAGCAGCAACATGTGCGTCCTCCCATTCTTATCAAGGGTGTACGTGTTCTTTCTCCCATCATGAATCACGTTCTTGTCATATTGCCATGGTCTACCTAGCAATAGAAGACAAACATCCATGGGAATGACATCACATAATATTTCATCTTTATATCCTCCTATTTTAAATTCAACTAAACATTGTTTAGTGACATTTACCTGATGTCCTTTTTGTAGCCACAAAACTCTGTATGGGCTTGGATGTAACAGTCTCCAGCTCCAGCTTTTCTACCATCTCTATAGATATGAGATTGTCTGTGCTACCATTGTCCACTATGGCCTTGCATACCCTGTCTTTGGTTTTGCAAGCAGTCTGAAACAGACTGTTTCTTTGGGCTGGGTTATCTGCCTCCTTCTTTGGCTTTAAGAGAACTTTCCTCCTCATCAAAGATCTTCTGCCCTTAGCGTCTTCTGCCTCAACATTCTGTCCTTGAGCTTCGGCAATGTGAGTTTCACCACCATCTTTTTTCTTATCTGGACACTCATAGGATTTATATCCGATCTTTCCACAGACAAAGAATTTTACTTAACCGCCTCTGCCTCTTCCTCTTCCTTTAGCTCGATGAAAAGTATTTCTATCAGCATACTTCCCTCTCTGTGAGCTTCCTCCTCTCTCATGTTGAGTTTGAGGTTTATTCCCCTCTTCTTTAGATTTCTGAGTTCTGTCTTGGGCAATTGTTTTTCCTCTGGCTTGACTTATACCTTGGCCTCTTTGACCTTTCTTCCGGCTTATCTTCTCTTCGGCTTTCAGAGCTATCTGATAAGCATCTTCCACATTTTGAATGGTCATCATGCTCATCTCATCTTGAATGTCATACCACATACCATTCATGTATCTGGAAATTTTTCATCGTTGATTTCCCGATGACCTTCTCTGATGTTTATCTTGTAGAACTCTTCAGTATTCTTTCACTGACATCAGCTTCTGTCTCAAATTTTGCATCCTCTGAAACAAAGTGATTTGATAATCCTTGGGTATAAATTTGGCTTTCATCTTTGCAACCATTCTATCCCAACTTTTGATTTTCTGCTTTCCCTTGCAGCGTCTGTCAGCCTGCAGTTCATCCCACCATAGTGTTGCATGCCCTTTAAGTCTAGTAACGGCATGTTTGACCTTCTTGTCTTCCTCGACATCCTCATAGTTGAAGTACTTTTCTAGAGCTCTAATCTAGTCTAGAAGCTCTTCAATATCCAGGTTTCCTTCATACACTAGAATGTCCATTTTTTCTCTGGCACCTATCCTTGCAACAACCCTGAATAGGCATTCATCCATAGCATCTTCGACTGCAACTTCTTATGTTTCATTTCCAGCTTCATTTTCACTTTCGGCCTCGCTGATATCCCCAGCGTCAACTGTGCGCCTTTGTGTTGTCTCCATGGCATCAATCCTGGCAGGTAACTCGCGCATTTCTCTTTCTCTTGCTAGATCAGGCATTGGCATTGGCCTGTCTCTTCTTCTCGGCGGCATGGCTGTAAAATGTTCCCCTATTCTCTCTGCTACAGAAAGCAAATATCTTGTTCTGAGCTCTATTACCACACTGATGCAACACCCCCTGCCTCAGCAGGTTCTGCGCGACCTCCCGGTATTAGGATCGTTCCAAATCTTCCCCTGAGTCAGATTGACTCTTTGGTTTCCCCACAGGGAATAACACACACACAAGGTGTATTCCACAACTAACCAACAAATATGATCGGGGCTTTTCTTTTCCTTTCGGGATTTCGGATTTCGCAATTTCGCGAATCATGTTGTCGAGCCCCTTGTCTCTTCAACCTTCGAAACCCGAAACGTCAACGATGGTTGACTTCTTCAATGCACCGAACACACACCTCTTATTGCCACTTATTTCGACTTTTCGGAACTTGAGTGATCGACCAACACTCGTTCATCTTCTCTTATGATTATTCGGTTTTCAAAATTTCCCCTTTTGGCGAGATCGAAGATCTTTCGGGATTTTCCCCGAAGCTTGACCACTCCCTTGACTTATGTCGCATGTATCCTCTGATTAATGCTTAGGACCCACCTTTCGGATTTTTCCTTTTCACGATTTCGGGAGTTGCGTTGACATGCAACTCTGTCTCTTGACTCTCGGAACCCCGAAACCCGATTGGGCCCATGACTATTGTCCTTCAATGTTTTGGGAATTTTTTCCTTTCACTCTTCGGGATTTCGTGACTTGCGAGATCCACAGCAAAAAGGTTTCTCACCTCCCGAAACTCCGATCTCCAAATTCCTGAAACCTCACCTCCAACGTGATCTACAGATGAGATCCTCCACGATCTGATGACTCTGGATCTTTCAGCTTTTCACGAACCGGGAGTTTGAAACTCTCGATTCCAAAGATCGCTGCCTCCTCTACTTCCCGACACCCGAAGTGTCGAAATTCTGAAATCTTGAAATTCACCCCAAGGCACGTCGCGTTTCGCGACTTTGGGATTTTCAATGTTAAGCGCCCCGGCTCCTTGTCATCAATATTCCTGGTATGTCGAACCCCGATATGCCGAAATGTCGATGTTTCACACCAAAGGCACATTGCATTTCGTGACTTCGGGATTTTCAATACTAAGGTCCTGATTCCTTGTCATCAAGATTCCCGGTATGTTGAACCCCGAAATACTGAAATTTCACACTTGATTATCCTTTTCGCGAATCGGGAATTTGAGTGACTAAGGGTTTTGACCTGCACTCCCAACATATGGGTCCCGAATTCCCAAAATAATTTGACGGTTCAGACAGACCACGATCAACGGTCCACGTTGATTCTTGATGTCAGGGTGGCGGATTCGTCCAACTCCTAACCACCTTGCAGCTCCTCTGGATCCTACGGTCCCCGTGATTTCACGAGCTCTCCTCGGAGAATTCTGACCGCTTGATTCACTCCTCAATGACTTCTGTAAGACAAATTAGTGTTCTCCCTCCTAAACTTGTCTTTTATGAGATTCTTTCAACTTTCGTCTCCCTTTGAACACTTCAAAGGTACTATCCCTCCTGAGCTTTCACTTGCAAACTCAAGTCCCCAAAAGGAATTTTGCTCGCACTCCTTGCGGCAATCTTTCAAATAACCTTTGGTTATTTGAGTCCTCGACTCTGTGCACTCTTTACAACATCAGTCCTTTCACCTTCACCTTAGTTGATAACTTTTAAGGTCTCAACTAGCCTGCGCACACCTTGCACAGCTCTGTACTTCACCTGCACTTCTGCTGGTATGAGAACAACGATATCTCTCCTTAGCTTTCTAAGATAAAACTCAGACTCTTTTCAACGCACACCTTGTAGACGTTTCACTGCACTCTTTGCAGGAACTCTCAGGATGAGAAACAATTGAAACCCATTCTTCTCCTCTCTCAGACTTCATATACTTAACATTAAATCACACATTCAACGCAGCATTGAAACAAATGCATAAACAAAGAGAATAAAACAACTATAAGCATACCATTCAGCAAATGTAAACAGTAAGCATCATAACACCATGAAAATTGAGTCAAAGCTTCATATATTAACTCAAGTGCTCCTGTACATGGGTTATTCTCTACAATTCTCTACTACAGCTCAACAGCTTATGAAAAAAATCTCTCTTCTTCTGTTCTAATGATACAATAATACAAGGGTGAGGGTGTCTATATCCGTTTTCCCTCCTACGCTTCTAAAACTATCTAATCTCTTAATTCAAATCTACCTACTTTCATTAAATAGACTTAATGTCTATTACATCCGGTAGATGAGAGAAAATCGCTCAAGATCTGTTTACAACATGCAAGTACGCTTCCTTTAACTACTACATTAATATCTGCTCATTAATTTTTCAAAAACATTTCAAAATGTGCAAAATGTGTGCTGCGCTTTTTCAGCTGTCTTCCGCCTTTATGGTTACTTGGCTGGATGGTTACGATGCTCCTGCATCATTGATTTTGAACACTTAATTCCAATTTGTCATCTAACTGCTTAATTTGTTGCTCAAAACTGTGTTTGATTTGCTCTATATCAAAATTGATTTTATTTTTGGCAGTCATTTCCATCTGTTGCATATCATTATGCAATTGTTCAATCAGAAGATTCTTTTGTTTCAGTTGTTTTGTGAGATTATCCACTGACCACTGGTTGGCAGTTGCAGAGGCTCCCAATGAGTTTTCAACTTCTTTTACGAATTCAGGTTCACTCTGTACCTGTGCATAATATATCATTTTATGCTTTTTGGTAATTACTCCTTCCTTCTATTGAGCTTCCATTCTTATGATAGCCTTCTTTTTTCTTGTTGAAAAAGAAATTTGATGAAGGCATATCTTCAAGTTCAATAGGTGTTCGATCATCTATATTAATAACCTCTGAACCAGGTAACTTAGAACTTGTTGCTAGAGGAGTTAATGATGGTATGGGAGAAATAAGTGCATTGGATCCTTCTGGATTTGTGGAATTTTTCACAGGAGTCTCAGTATTTGGAAATGAAAGAGGAAAAGTATGCCCCTGCTTCATAAAAGCTTCAAATGATGCTAATAATTTTTGTTCGTTTTCACCTGTTATTGATATTATTGTATATTTAAATAATTTATCTAAATTCTTTTCCACTTCCTTAGCCTTGTATTCAGGCAAACTATGTTGCTTGGGCTCTGTCGATTCAGTCACCTGTGAATTTGGGTTAAGTCTTTGTTCTCCCTGCAAGACTTTGGGTAGATCGTTCCTTCTGAAAGCTGAGGAATCTTGTATGTTGATCTTGAGGAAAATTTTAAAATCTTCTTACAACTTCATCATAATATCTTACTCCTCTTAAAATTTCATCATAGGAGGAATCTTCATGGATATATATTTTCATATTGAATTGAGCTAAATGATTTTCAACCATCATATGATGATCATGCCTTTTATACTCAATGTCAACCAATTTGATATATTCTAAGGATGAAGCATGCACGTTAGTGTGTCCAAAATCCGATAATGAAAACACGCCAACCTGTATGGGAAAGGTTGTCCAAACTCTTTTTCGTGTTGCCTTCAGTTCCTTGGTTATTCCTCCTGAAACTATTTGATAAGCTACTTCTATGAAAACTAGTCTATTTGGTAAGAATCTTGGGAGAGCATGAGGAGATATATAGCAGTCGAACACTCTGATATAAGAAAATATTTTCTTAATATACCAATTTGCAATAGCACCCAAATTTCCAATGATCTGTTCTAAAATTATGGGGGGAGGTTATCCATAAACAGCTTCATGAATTAGGATCACTACATTATGACAATTTTCATAGAAAAAGACCTTTGAATTTTCCTCCCATAACTTAGAATGATAAAAATGTATGGGCTCGGTGACAATTGGAGTCCAGTTCCAATTCATGAGAGGAAATGGGGTCCTGAAACAAATTGCATCCATAATATATGCAAACATATAGAAAGGAGCATGTTCTCCTTTAGATTTTAGAATCTTGTACTCTACAATTTGCTTGGCTAAGTTGTCTGATAGCATTTTTCCCCAGTCAAAAGTATATCCCTCAACAACCTCATGGATTATGGAAACCCATTCTATAGTAAAGTGTGCAGGATTTTTCTTACCAAACATTCTACAGAGCATCATGGTAGTGTACATGATATGATCATCACAGGATGTTGTAGAATATACCCCATGGGTATCAGATTTGAACTTATTTTTATTACCCCGCTAGGATTTTACTATATCGTTGACAGTTATGTCATATTTAGTGCACTCATCATCCTCAAATTTCATTATGAATGATGAATTGTAGGTATATTTGGCTTTGGAAGTTAATTTATACATTACTTGAATGTCCTCGGGTCGAAAAGAGCCAACGATGGTCTTTTGGTGACTGAATATGCTTCTTGTTGGGATATCCATGTGTTCTAGGGACCAACTTATCATATCAGTGTAAGGAATTAGTTTCGGTCGAGAAACAACTCCATGTAGTTTGGACTTAGCCACATGCCTAAGCTTAGCTGAAAATGTATCATCATCTTCTTCCGTTGAATCATCTGGACATAGAGAAATTTCATGCTCTAAAATGTCATAAACCTGCTTCCAAGATTTGAGGACGTTTTTCATCGAGCAGTAGTATCTGAAAGTATATCTTCATTTGGGTTTGATTCTTCGATCAATGAATGTTTCTTCTTTCATGTTTTGCACGATGTCATGATTTTTGAAAGATGAAGTTAACCCTCTTGTGAGAAGAAAAACATGTGATCTCACAATGTTGAATGCAAAAATTTCATATGCTAATGGAAGAATGGTTAGAAATTTGAAATGCCTTTATTTACAAAAATATTAATGTCTAGATATCTTAGCATTAATCTACTGACAAAGTAATCTTTCCAAAATCTGTCAAATTTATTACCTGACAATCACAACACATTTCCAAATATTTAACCCTAGCTAGCTGAGCGTATTATTAATGATCCTAATTAAGATAAGTACTTTGGGACTTCGACATTTGGGAGTTTTGAATGCAAAATAATGAATTTCTCCCGAAGGCCAAATCCACGGAGCAATTAATCAAACCTATTTTAAGTACTCCAGGACTCCAGAACTTCGGAGCTCCAGGAATTTGTGATATTGTATGTACAGTGAGTACTTCGAAAATTCAACATTCGAGAGTTTTGAATGAAAAATAATGGATACCTTCCAAAGGCCGAATCCAGAGAGTGATTACTTATTGTTAATTGTGGCTAGTTAAACTTGTTTAATTTATTAAGTTTTTTTTTAGTGTTTTATTCATCATGATTACGGGTGCTTCGACACTTCGACACTCCGACACTCCAATGATTTTTTGAATTTTTTCTTTGGTTTATCTCCCGAAGGACAATCTCCCAGAGTGATGATGTCACTTTTGATGACGTGTCATAAAAAGGTGAGTGACACGTGTCACCTATAAACGTACGAATGATCTGACAAAAATGCCAAAAACGAGTGCCACGTTTCATACCAAATAAATTTTTTGACAGGTGTCCTGTGACTCATCAGTAGATCTATTTAAAATATTTTTGCGGGAACCTGTCTCCAGGGCTCTGGAGCTTCGTAACTTCAGGTTTTTTTTATCTTTAAACATCTTGAGTTTGAAATTCCCGAATCGCAAAGTCTCGAAGTGACTTTGTAGTTTTATTTTGTTTAAAACTCACGCAACTTTAGAACTCTGAAATCGCGAGAGCCCTCGATCCGGATGACTAAAACTTTTTAATGGATAAAAAATGATGTGCCCTATTAAGATATAATGATCATGTCTTTTATTCTAAAAAGGAACAATATTCAAGTTTTTCGTATTTTATTTTTAAAAGATCAAAACAAAAAGAAATCAAAGTCTAACTTTATTTGAAATTTTCTAAAGTGTTCTAACAAGATGCATAGTAAAACCTTAGAAATGAAAAAAATGTTTGTAAAAAGTAACCCAATGTCATATTATACCTTAGATTTGAGTTGTGCAAGTTTTTGGGGATGTTGTTTATCATAGTAGACCTGGTCATGTTGTTTATTTTGCAATTATAAGTTTAAAAAGGGAAGTTGTGCAAAAGAGGCAAAGTTTGCTTTGTAATTTGCAAGGTATAAATTGTACTAAGTGAATAAATGAAAATGCATGCCCAAGCTTCCCTGTAGCTCTAAAAGTTGTTTTATAAGTTTTAAATATGGAGTTACATAAATGTTAAATTTACCTATGCATCTAAAGTTCAATTGAAGAACATGAGAGGTTGTTTTCATGCACCTAGAATTGAGATTTCATGTAAATTTGAAGGGAAAACTATCTCAGCCTCAAATGCATGCCCTAGTCTCAAATTTGAGTCAACTTTGGTGGTTCATCTTGCATAAGCTGTAATTTGTGATTTCACACGTCTATAAACTTATATTGACATTTTGAGACATAAACATACCTGGTGTGCATAAAGGATAAAAATTGCATTGTAAAACCAAAGTGCCAAATTGATAAAGTTGGCTATATTAAACTGCACGCCCAAAGTTGGATAAGGATCAATAATTTAGGATTTAATTTGTAAATTGATCATTCCAATATGTATAACATGTTTGTACAATTAGTAGTGCATTTACACTCTAAAAATGATTATTTCTATGAAAAAAGATTCATGGTATTTTGATGATTCAGAGGATGGTGGGTTAGGAGATAAACCAAGATCAGTTTTGCATTAAGAGACATAAAATACTCTTCCGTGCAAAAATAGACAAGAGATGCATAGTAAAACCTTGAAAATGCAAAAAATGTTTTTAAAAAAGTAACCCATTGTTGTATTATACCTTAGATTTGAGTTGTGCAAGTTGTTGGGGATGTGATTTATCATAGTAGACTTAGTCATGTTGTTTATTTTGCAATTGCAAGTTTAAACAGGGAGGCTGTGCAAAAGAGACAACACTTTCCTTGTAATTTTCAAGGTTTAAGTTGTACTATGTGAGTAAATGAAAATGCACACCCAAGCTTCTTTGTAGCTCCAAAAGTTCTTTTATAAGTTTTAAGATGGATTTACATAAATGGTAAATTTACCTATCAATCTAAAGTTCAATTGAAGAACATGAGAGGTTTCTTTCATGCACCTAGAATTGGGATCTCATGTAAATTTAAAGAGAAAATTGCCTCAACATCAAATGCACACCCTAGTATCAAATTTGAGCCAACTTTGGTGGTTCATCATGCATAAATTGTAGTTTGTGATTTCACACATGTCTGTAAACTTATATTGGCATTTTGAGATATAAATCTACCTGGTGTGCATAATGGATAACATTTGCATTGTAAAACCAAAGAGTCAAATTGTTAAAGTTGACTATATTAAACTGCACGCCCATAGTTGGCTAGAAATCAATAATTTAATATTTAAACTGTAAATTGATCATTCCAATTTGTATAACCTGTTTGTACAATTAGTAGTGCGGTTACACTCCAAAATGGATGATTTCTGTGCATAAATATTCATCGCATTTTGATGATTCAGAAGATGGTGGGTTAGGAGATAAACCAAAGTTAGTTTTGCATTAAGAATCGTAAAAGAATCTTTTGTGCAAAAATATTATGTAATTTGAAAGGTCGAACATGTACTAAGTGAGAGCATTAAAATGCATGCCCAAGCTTCCATGTAGCTCAAACATTCTTGTAAAGGTTGTAATATGGAGCTAGATATATTGTAATTAAATTTACATATGTCATTTAAAGTGAAAATGAAGAACACGAGAGGTTGCTTTCATGCAACTAGATTTGGGATTTCATGTAAATTTTAATGCAAATCGACCTCAGAGTAAAATGCACGCCCTAGTGCCAATTTTGACCCACTTTATTATACATCCAACAAGGCTCTAATAACACCTTTATTCACTATTAAAAATAGAAGCTATATTGAAAACAAGTAGAGTGATCAGACATAAATATCAAAGCACTGTTTTTTCTTTCAAAACACATAAGCCATAACTTATCAAACTATTTGGTGATCAAAACACACACACACACACACACACACACACACACATATCTTAGGCAATAGCGAATTAAATTCTTGTTACTAGTTTTAAAATTTGGCAACAACACCATTCCATTAGTGTTACATGTGCATCTTTGACAATAATTAACAATGGCTTACAAGAAGAAGAAATGACATTGGAAAAATATCTTTTGAAATACACGGAAAAAATTCTACACACTAATATACAAATGGTATACCACCTTGATGTTGAAAGAAGTTAAAAAAATAATACAAATAAAATATTAAAAACATTTTATTTTCCTACATAAACTTACATGAATTCAATTGAAAATTCATTGTTTTCCCAAGAGTAGTTGCTATTAACTATTCATCCACATGTACTGAATATTTCCAAAAAAATTGGGATGCATAATTATTGATTTGGAAACTTTTAAAAAAAACCTATTATATATTCATGGAAAATGTTTATATTTAAGTGAAAAATATAAGTGTATGCATAACTATAATAATAGATTATGCTAAAAAAAAAAATTATTTTCAATGAAAATATGAAATTTTGTAGCCTAAATTTGTTCAAAACAAATAAAATATAGCCAAATTGATGAAATTCCGCTTTAAAAAAACCATTGGATCAAAGCAATGAATGTAGCATTGATCATTGCAAGAAATCTCCCAGAACATATTGATTCCTCAACAACCCTCAACATTTGATCATTCCAATATTTATAATTTGTTTAGTAGTGCATTTACACTCCAAAAAGGATGATTTCTATGTAGAAATATTCTCAACATTATGATGAATGATAGGATGGTGGGTTACGAGGGAAACCATGGTCAATTTTTCATTTTCAGTCATAAAAGACTCTGTTGTGCAAAAAAACTCTTATTACAAATTCTTATCTATCAACATAATTTAAATTTCCTTACAAAAACTGAGCATAGTACATATAAAATATATATGAGTAGAAATATCAAATTCCGCATTGGCTTTTAAGTAGTTTGAAACCAAGAAATTATAAACAAAATATTTTTCTAACATATCTTTCAGATAAACATAACACACATTGGTTAAATAAGAGATGACACATTAGAGGAACAACATAAGTCATTTATATTAAAAATGAGATATACAAAGTATTAGGCTAAAAGCCTAGAATTATAAAAATTACAAAATATGTCTAAATCACATCCTCAAACATAGTACTTAAACTTAAAACGACTAATATATAATTATCTGAGTCTATTCAGGCATCATCCAATGTATCATCTTGGCTAATTATGTAGACATTATGCCCAGAGGTAGATGAACTAATGCCTCCAACTCCATTATTCTCCTCAGCTTGGCATCTGGTACATTTTAGAACATGAAGATCATGTTTAATACCCATTAAATCATTCATAATTATGTTCAGTTTGTTCTCAATCATATTGAACACTTTGAAATTCCTAAAAAAAATATGGCTCAATGTTTATGAATTCTTATATATATATATATATATATATCATCATCAAAAAGTTATATTTGAAATTACAAAGTAAGATTATTATTATTTTCTATATTTGTAATTTGAACTTATCTATATGGTTTGTAATTTAAACCTATCTATATGGTTGTTGTGGGGGAGAGAGGCAAAGTACTTGGGGTAGAAAGAGAAAGTAAGAGGGAGAGAAAGGGAGAGAGTGAGTGAGCATGGGAGAGATCAGAATGAGTGAGAGAAAGAGAGTGTTGGGATCGAGACATAAGAGCAAGGGGAGAGAGGGAGATAAGGGGAGAGAATGAATGAGAGACAAAGAAATAGTATTTCCATTGTCTAGGTCATGGTCTAGGTGTAGGTGTAGGTCATGGCCTAAGTATAGGTCATGGTCTGGGTCATGGAAGGAATGAATCTCATATACATATTACAGGCGGCAAGGAACACCGAGGCACATGCTAACAATTTCGTTAAAAAAGAAAAAGACAACTCTTGTTGGATATCTCCCTTTGTGTGTACATCATGGTCTAGGTGTAGGTACTCTAGGTCATGGTTTAATGCTGGTAGCTTTTCACTATGGTTTCTTTGATGAGAATTTTTTGCAAACATTATTCATACAAATGAAGTAAGTTAAATTAATACTCACAATTGATATATGATATAATATGTGAGTGTGAGAGGGAGAGAGAGTGTGAGAGAGTGATACAAATGAAGTATGTTAAATTACTCACAATTTATATCTGTGTGTGTGTGTCAGAGGGAAAGAGAGGAAGACAAAGAGGATGGGGGTAGAGAGAGAGTAAGAGAAATAGTGTGTGTGTGTGTGTGTGAGAGAGAGAGAGAGAGAGAGTAGAAGAAAGGTCAAGAGTGTGATATATGAAAATGAAGTAACTTAAATTACTCACAATTGATATATGAGAGAATGTGTGAGTGTGATAGGGAGAGAGAGGAAGACAGAGATGAGGGTAGAGAGAGAAGAAGATAGAGAGGCGGGGTAGAGAGAGTGTGTGATAATGTGAGAGGGATAGAGAGAGGTCTAGTGTGAGATGGGGAGAGACTCGAGAGAGAGGGAGTAGAAGAGAGGTCGAGAGTGTGATACAAATGATGTAAGTTAAATTACTCACAATCGATATTACATGAGAGAATGCGTGAGAGTGTGAGAGGGAGATAGAGGAAGACATAGAGAATGTGTGGTGTGAGAGGGAGAGAGAGGAATACATAGAGGGGGGTAGAGAGAGATGAAGACAGAGAGGAGGGTAGAGAGAGAGTAATACAAAGAGGGGGTTGGGGTAGAGAGAGAGAGTGTGTGTGAGAGTGTGGGAGGGAGAGAGAGAGAAAGAGAATAAGAGAGGTTGAGAGTGTGATATATACACATGAAGTAAGTTAAATTACTCACAATTGATATATGAGAGAATGTGTGATGTGAGAGGAAGAGAGGAAGACAAAAAAGGGGGTAGAGAGAAATGAAGATAGAGAGGGGATAGAGAGAGAGTAAGAAAAAGAGGGATTCAGGGTAGAGAGAGAGTGTGGGAGAGTGTGGGAGGGAGAGAGAGAGGTCGAGACTAGTGATATGGAGAGAGAAATAGAAGAAGAGAGATCGGGAGTGTGATATATAAAAGTGAAGTAAGTTAAATTACTTGCAATTGATGTATGAGAGAATGTTTGATGTGAGAGGGAGAGAGAGAGGGAGACAAAGAAGGGGGTAGAGAGAAATGAAGACATAGAGGGGGTAGAGAGATATTATGAATACATAGAGGGGGGCATGGTAGAGAGACAATGTGTGTGTGTGTGTGTGTGTGTGAGAGAGAGAGAGAGGATGAGAGTGTGATATATACAAATGAAGTAAGTTAAATTACTCACTTATTGATATATGAGAGAATAGGTGATGTGAGAGGGAGAGARAGGAAGAAAGAGAGGGGGGTAAAGAGAGAGAGAGAGTAAGACARAGAGGGGGMTGTGATAGAGAGAGTGTGTGTGAGAGTGTGGGAGGGAGAGAGAGAGAGGTTGAGACTAGTAAGATGGASAGAGAGAAAGAGCGAAAGAGAGATCAAAAGTGTGATATATACAAATGAAGTTAAATTACTCACAATCGATATTATATGAGAGAATGTGTGATGTGAGAGGGAGAGAGAGGAAGACAAAGAGGGGGGTTGAGAGAGAGGAATACAAAGGGGGGAGTAAAAAGAGAGAGTGTGAGAGAGATAGAGAGAGTTTGAGAGGGATAGAGAGAGGTTAATAATGAGATGGAGAGAGAGAGAGAGAGATAAATGAAGTAAGTTAAATTACTTACAATCGATATTATGTGAGAGAATGTGTGAGAGTGTGAGATTATTGTGATAGTTTGAGTGTGTTAGAGTACTATGATAGGTCAAGATGAATGACATGGATAGAGAGAGAGACATATCAGAAAATCAGAGGTCATGAGTGATATGGAGAGTGAGGGAGGGAGGGAGGTAGGAGTACAAACAAACAGAGGTATATAGAGGTGTAATGGAAGATCAAGGCGTGTGCTAACTATGTCATTAAAAAATGAAAAATATGGCTCAACTTGTTGGCTCTCTCCCTCACTTAGCTTGTTCTCTCCCTCTCTCCCTCTATGCATAAGAACCAACTACCTCCACTTCATCCCTATTAGACCCATATATCCCTATAAGTCCCTCACCTATACCTAACCCAACTTAACCTTGGGCCTGACATACCCCACACATAATCCCAATTAATCTCCTTATGGTCGTACCTCTTCCTAGGGTCCTGGTCACAACCCCTACACCTTCAACCTAGTTCTCTAACCATTATTGTATGCCTCAAATAATGACTTTCAATTCTAAGACAACAAGTCCCAATTGTTCACCATGGGCCTTGCATAATATTAACTGGGACAAATCTTGAGGCCTAAATTCATAACTGTTGTAGTAACTGGTGATAATGTGTCATCAACTTATTCATTTCGGTACGCTGGGGTGGTAATATGAAACCACTTTAGCTCTCCCCCTAAATTCACAAATTGATGGCATGTGCCACTGTGATGTAAGCCAAATAAATAATGTGTTGCGTCCATGTAATCTATTTTTTGTCCATGTAATCCAATTTTTTTTTTTAAGTTTAAACAATTACCCCCGAAGCAAATGAGGTAAACACACATGGTAAATATTGTTACTGTTGATGTTTTGTATCAGTGGGAGGTATTCCCTCCTAGACAACTTTTCTTAGAGAGGAAGATTCCAATAAGTCAAAGGAAGACCATTGAAAAGTTGAAAAATACCCCAAAAGAAAAGTTAGCCCCACAAGCAAATAATAAAGTGAAAACATAATTTCCAGAAAGAGAAGTCAGCCCCAGTAAAGTGACTTGAAGACTATAAGTAAAGGGAGACGTCTTTCCATTTGATACACACTCACACAACTCTCTCAGTCAAGAAAAGAAGGCGCAAGTCTAAGGCAAGCAAGAAGACACAACTACTGCATTTTCTAAGGTTTCTTTATTGGGAAGTTCATTGGAAGAGGTCATGTACTATAGCACTCTCGCTAGGGTTGCTACACATCATATTTCAGGGTTTTGCTCAATTGTCTACCCTCACTAGGGTTTGAAAAGAATAAGAGATAAGTACTTGTTATCAGGGTTTCTTCATTGATGGTTTTCCTCTTGTGAATAGAGCTTGTTCATGGTTGTATTGTGTTATCATAAATATTCTCTCTAAAGAAAGTTGCTTGGGTTTTCCCCTGAGTATGGGGTTTTCCCAAGATAAATCTTTGTGTCTTCTTGTCCTTGTCTATATGCTTCTATATCCTACTTATATTTTTAGTATATGGTTGTTGAATGTTAAAACAAGATCAAAGTACTCTAGTAAATCTATTTCTACTGAAAATTTAAGAAAATCTAACATGGTATCAAAGCATGAGGGTTGAAGCCAGATTTGACTTAGCGCAAGACACCAACAAGAAAAAATATTGTCAGTCGTTGGGGTTTTCTAGTGCCAGCATTGAGGAGAAAATTCTACTAGGAAACTTGCCTAACCCTGGCGCATGTCCTAAAACCCTAGCGTTGACTTTTAAGAAGGTTGAAATTTTGGGATTTTTTGGGCCTAGGATTTCTACAAGTGAAAATGACTACCAATCTGAGAGTTGAAGATACGTTGGATGGAGAAAACAATTTAAAATCATGGAAGAATAGAATACTTCTCATTCTAGAAGAGAATGAGCTCTTGGATCATGTCAAGCAAGTTCTCCCAGAACCAGAAGAGGAAGAGGCCAAGGAAAGACATAAGAAAAATGAGATCAATGCCAAGAGGATCTTGACAGATTCAATCAAGGACCACTTGATTCCTAATGTATCAGAATTGAAGACACCAAAAGAGATGTTTGATTCCTTAACCTGAATATATGAAAGCAAGAATATAATCATGAAGCTAACCCTAAGGCATCAACTCAGAAATGTGATGATGAACAGGTTAGATTCAGTTTCTACCTACTTCATGAGGATTTATTAGATCAAGGATCAGCTAACAGCTATTGGAGATTCAATGGATGATGCAGAGCTTGTGACTACAACTATAAATGACTTTCCTTCTTCTTGGGATGCATTTTTTTAAGGAATTTGTGCAAGAAGTAAATTACCTAAATTTGACAAGCTATGGATAGACTGTGTCCAAGAAGAATCAAGATTGACATCCAAGATGCAGAAGACCAAGGATGAAGAAAACCAAGCTCTTGTTGCTCATGTAAAGAAAAGGAAAGAAATAAGAAACAATAGTCCGAAGAAAAATAGAAGATCAGTTCCATATCACAAGAAGGATGTATCTAAGATTAGATGTTTCAACTGTCAGAAGTTGGGACACTTTGCGTACCAATGGTCTCAAGGGAAAGGAAAGAGAAAACATCCTTCACATGCATCAGATATGGAGGATTCTACCTCTCAGAAGAAGATAAGGGAAGCAAAAGATGAAGAGTATGTCTTTGTATTAACTCTCACAAGTACCATCACTCAAGGAAGTGATATGTTTCTAGTGGATAGTGGTGCTTCCAGGCACATGACTGGGTTCCGAAATTATCTTACAAATTTGACAGAAAAGAGTTCATCCCTTTAGGTGGAACTTGAAGATGATTCCAAGCATGCAGTAAAAGGAGTAGGAGAAGCCTCCTACCATCTTGATTCAGGTAATTCTATTTCAATAAAAGATGTATTGATTGTACAAGGTTTAAATAAAAATCTCATTTCTATCTATGCTTTAGAAGATAAAGGCTTCGGAGTAGATTTTATTAATGGAAAATTCCTTCTTCGACTTAAGGGTTGAAGTGTATATTTAGCTATGGTAATTGATGTCCGAGAGGGAGGATTGTATAAATTAAAGGGACACCCAGCACAAGCCCTTGTACACAACAGTATTAGCTCTAGTGAGCTATGGCACCAAAGACTTGCTCACCTCAATTATAGAGTCTTTCCAGTTTTGAGCAAGATGGTTACAGGTCTACCAGATATGTAGGTGGAGCATGATGGAGTATGCAAAAGATGTGCACTTGGCATGAATGCCAAGGGAAGTTTTCCAAGAAGTGACAATAGATCCAACGGGATAGTGGAAATTATACATTCAAATGTATGCAGACAAATGAAAGTACCATCTCTAGGTAACTTTTTATATTATGTCACTTTTATTGATGATTTCTCATATAAAACATGGATCTATTTCTTGAAAGCAAAATATGAAGTTTTCAATAAGTTTCAAGAATTCAAGGCTTTAGTAGAAAATCTCTCTAGAAGAAAGATTAAATTTTTGAGGTTAGATAATGGAGGTGAATACACCTCAAATGAGTTCAATAAATTTTGTAGAGAAGTAGGGAATAAGAGGGTGCTGACAACTCCCTACAACCCCCAACCAAATGGGGTTGCAGAGAGAAAGAAAAGATCAATTGTAGAAGCAGATAAAGAAATGATCCATGACCAGAACTTACCCATGCATCTATGGGAAGAAGCATCCAATACAATTGTATATGTCCATAATATAATTCCTCAGAAGATATTGGGAACAAGACACCAGAATAAGTATTCATTAGAAAGAAACCAAAAGTCATCCACTTGAGGATATTTGGTTGCCCAGTGTACATACATGTTCTCAAGGAAAAGAGAACGAAGCTACAAGCTTCATGAAATAAGGGCACCTTCGTTGGATACAGTGAGACTTCCAAGGATTATAGAATATACATCCCCAAATAGAGACATATTGAGATTAGCAGGGATGCCACCTTTGATGAAGATCATCCTTTAGGAAATCTAGAGTCTCACATGGATGCGAACAGAGAGGAGCAAGAGGATCCAAAGGATGTAGTGATGATTGACTCTACTCCATAACAACATATCCCAGAATATCAGAATGAGAAAGTAGAGCCATAGATACTGGTATATCCACACAAAGAGGTTACAGTTACCAAGAAGAGACCAACATGGCTCCGGAGCACAATGCAGGAAGCAGAAAAACATGCATATCCCAGTGGCTCCTTTAGAGAGAGAAAGATACCACGCAAGTTTTCCAACTATGTGGCACTGACGAGTAAGATCATTGATTCAAAACCTTCCATTTATGAGGAAGATGCAAAGAAACAAGTGTGGAAGGATGTTATGATGGAAGAGTACCAATCCATCATGAAGAATAACATGTGGGCAGTGGTTCTGAGACTAGAAGGGAAGTCAATACTGACTTCCAAGTGGATCTACAAGATCAAGCATGTTGCAGATGGAAGCATAGAGAAGTACAAAGATAGATTTGTGGCTAGAGGATTCTCCCAGAAAGAGGTAGAGGATCATGATGAGACATTTTCTCCGGTAGCCAGGTACACTTCTATTAGATATATTATTTCTATTGCTTATGTTATGGGTTGGAAATTACACCAGATGGTTGTAATTATTGCCTTCTAGAATGGTGTAATTGAAGAAGAAGTGTACATAGAGAAGACACAAGGTTTTGTAATCTATGGGAAGGAATCCCATGTTTGTAAATTGAAGAAATCTTTGTACGGGCTTAAGCAAGCACCCAGAGCATGGCATGCCATAATAGACAATTATTTGATGATCTCGGGGTTTACCAAGAGCGATGCAGATCCCAACATTTACTACAAGGTTGAAGAAGATTGTCCCTTGATATTGGTACTATATGTGGAAGAATTGTTTCTTATATGGGATGAGAAGCTCATAGATGTGTGCAAGAGGGAGCTCACTTCAGAGTTCGAAATGAAGGATCTAGGGTTGATGCACTATTTCTTAGGATTATAGGTGTGGAAGAGAGTAGATGAGATTTTCCTTAGCCAAAGAAAGTATATAGTTGAGATCCTGCAAAGATTCGTGATGATGGAATGCAATTCCATGACCACACCTATGGTTACGAATATGAATCTCTTAAATGATTCTTCTTCAAATTTGGTTGATCCCATGATGTACAGACAATTGATCGGATCCTTGGTGTACATGGTTAGCACCAGGCCGTATTTATGCTTTGTAGTGAACACATTGAGTCAGTACATGGTTGATCCTAGACATGTACATTTGGTAGAAGAAAAGCATGTATTGAGGTACATGCATGGTACCGTTGGATATGGACTCAGATATGTCTTGAACGATGAAGTAAAGTTGCAAGGTTATACAAACTCTAACTGGGCAAGGAGTGAAGTGGAAAAGAAAAGCACATTAGGATGTTTCTTCAATTTGGGATCAGGTATGATCTCATGGTTGAGCAAAACAAATTCGTCAGTGGCACTCAATACAACAGAGGCAGAATATATAGCATCCAGTGTTGCAAGTCGTGAAGCAGTGTGGCTTCAGAAGTTGCTTGCAGGGTTATTTGATCTAGATTTGGAGCCAACTTTGATAATCAAAGTTATGTGAAGCTTTCAGAGAATCCAGTCTTTCACGACAAGTAAAAGCATATAGAGATCAAATACCATTTCATCTAATACATGGTGCCAAAAAGGAGTAGTGGAACTCTAGTACATATCCACAGATGAGAAGATAGAAGACATTCTCACCAAGCCTCTATCCAAAGTGAAGTATGATTACTTCATAAACAAGCTTGGCGTGATGCAGAATGTCCACCCTCGTTGAGAGGGATTTGTGATGTTTCTCCTATAGTGGGAAAATAATCTCCCTCTGGATAGGGGTTTCCCAAATCAGTCATGTGAAGTCACTGAGGGAGTAATGAGTAGTCTGGTACAATTATTTCTTGATCCATGTGAAGTGGCTAGGTGTGATTAGGACTTGTAGCATCGTCTTTCCTACACCATGTGAAGTGGCTAGGTGTGATGGGGACCATGGCGTAGCCTTGCCTAAGTCATGTGAAGTGTCTAGGTTTGAATGAGTCTATGGTGGTAGTCTTTCCCATACCATGTGAAGTGGATGGGTGTGATTGGGACTACTAGGATAGGAGAAACGTCATAGATACTTGTAGCGTAGTCTTGAGACTATGGTGGTAGTATTTCCCATGCAATGTGAAGTGGATGGGTGTGATTGGGATTACTAGAGTACAACATCATGGAATAATACATCCATCACTAAGAGGGAGTGTTGATGTGTTGTAGCAGCAGGAGGTATTCCCTCCTAGACAACTTTTCTTAGAAAGGAAGATCCCAAGAAGTCAAAGGAAGAACATTGAGTAGTTGAAGAATACCCCAAAAGAGAAGTCGACCCCATAGGAAAATAATAAAGTGAAAATATAATTTCCAGGAAGAGAATTCGGCTCTAGTAAAGTGACTTGAAGACTATAAATAAAGGGAGACGCCTTTCCATTTGATACACACTCACACAAATCTCTCACTCAAGAAACGAAGGTAAAAGTCTGAGGCAAGGAAGAAGATGCAGCGAGTACATTTTCTAGGGTTTCTATATTGGGAAGTTCACTGGAAGAGGTTGATTACTCTAGCACTCTCACTAGGATTGCTACACATCATATTTCAGGGTTTTGCTCATTTGTATACCCTCACTAGGGTTTGACAAGAAGAGATAAGTACATGTTATCATGGTTTCTTCATTGTTGGTTTTGCTCTTATGAATAGAGCTTGTTCATGGTTGTATTGTGTTATTAGAAATATTCTCTCTAAGGAAAGTTGGCTGGGTTTTTCTCTGAGTTTGGGGTTTTCCAAGGAAAAATCTTTGTGTCTTCTTGTGCTTGTCTATCTACTTTGAGATCCTGCTTATATTTTCAGTATATGGTTGTTGAATGTTAAAATAATATCAAAGTAATATGGTAAATCTATTGCTACTAAAAATTTAAGAAAATCTAACAGTTACAAGTACAATAGACTCCAGTGAAAGTAGTCAAATTCTCCTTCAACAAATAAGTTTGGGTACTATTCTCATTTCCTTATTTCAAATGTGTTAAAATTGTTTAAAATAAGGATATATGGAGAAAGGTAGTTAGTCTTTTTCCCCTAAAAGTAATCAAATGGACACTAAATTGAACCCTAACCAAATCTGACCATCCAAGAAAACGATTGTATTTGATGATCACTTAGAGGATAGGGAAAGGAATGTTTTCGACCCTGCATTATCTTTTCCTAACCTTTACCAATTAATTCAGAGAACCCAAGCTGACACTAACAATGGTCGAAACTACTTGAACTTATGGGAATCGAACCTGACGAGATCGATTGTTTCACAAACTCATCACTTTCCAGAATTAGTCAATTGGTGTGTTGTCAATTACTAGGTGGATAGGCAACAACTAATTTGTGTACATGATTCTAGGATAGTCTGTGAAATAACTAGAGAATCCATTGCCCAAATGCTCCAAATTCCATACCATGTTTTATATGAAACCTTGGATGATGATGAGATTGACTCTAATCACCAAGCATTATCATAGTCTGAAAGACAAAAGTTGTTGAGTAATCTATTAGCCCCAGATGCCCCATTACCAACAGGTCCACCTCCTTTCAAATCCACCGTCTTCTCTGAACTAACCAGGTAGGTTATTTCCATGATTTTTCATGTTTTAGGATATGAACATGATAGAGCAGTGGATGAGACTATTTTACAATTGTTTTTTGTCTTATGTCCACCAGTGTAACGTCCCCAACCATCCACCTCTGCCAGGGAACACTACCCAACAAACTTATCTTTTCCCAACTAGATCTGACACCATTTTTTAATGCCCCCAACCACCAACAGGTCGGGCAACGTCACTTCTTGGACGTATCTCTTATCTCTAATACCATTTTGTAAATTTATATGCATGCATATCTATCTAATGCATATTAACAGCTATAGCATTATGTTCATACATTGTTCATGCGGAATTAACATTAAAACATTCTGACACTATATGCATACAGACGACATATTATAACCATACACAGATTAAAGTGGAAATAACAGTAATCCCACACATACAACATACATGATATATCTAGGCATTACTCATCAACTTATAAAACATGTACAATTACACAACATACAATCAACAAATATTTGGCACTTATCTTTTTAATAGATGACCACCAACTGTGTGCAGACCTTCCACGAACCTCCCAGCCTTAGACCACGTTGCTCATCACACTCAGTAGTGGGTCACCCCCGCGCTGGGACTAAACTCCATCGGGCAAGGGATTCCTAGGCTTAGAAAGGGGAATAGGAAAACCGCATAGGTCAACAATAAGGATTTTTTCCCAGGAGCCAGCTCACACTAACAACCTACAACCTCGCATTCCCCACATGCCTATCCCACCCCAAGAAGTATGCCCCTTCTCTGCTCAACAGTCCTTCGGTTGCCCCACTTCCCTTCCAGGGCTTCAGCAACAAGTCGGACAAGAATTCTCTGAGCATTGTAGCTGCAGTTGGGATCCCTCTGGGAAATCACTTCCCCAACAACCTCTCTCACCTGGAGAGAGTTGCTTCTAGGCCTGACAACCTACTTCTTCAATCCATCTTCTAAGTCAATTATTGAAAATGTGATGGCAATCAACAAATCTTAGTATAGAACAGATGGTGGTAGCAAGCCATGCTCAGTCAAGGAACTATGTGGATACAACGTCCAACAGTTAAGACACAACACATCTCAGGAAGTTACAGGGTGCATCGAGCTTCACAGGAGACACACAGGATAATTCAAGTACGACTGCAGAATTCCAAAGGTGTGTGTCAGATACAGAGGTCGGCGATGGAGATGATGGCTCGGTACGTGAGTTAGTGGGTGAATCGGGTAATATGCAGACTTGTGAGCAGGCGAGCATCGCGAGAATGGCGAGGAGGAACCCCCAATGAGTTGGCTTTCTCAGCTATAAACTGCATGTGCCCAGGTTGGCACATGTCTTCCTAAGGCCACATGAGTTCCACTTAGCACTCGTTCCCTTTCCCCAGGAACTTAGGATAACATTGATCATGTCCAATCTTAGCCTTTAGGAAATAATAATAAAATATTATTCCCTTAGAGGTAAGCCTTCTATATTATCCCCTAGGCCTATACACCTAGCCCCCTCCCTTACCCTAACTAGTGGAGCTTAGTCCCCCATAACTCTTTCTTCATGGTCGGTCTACACTCAACAGTGTAATTTTATTAATGATATATGCATTTACATATACAAAAATCAATCTCATGGCCCTAAGCATCTAGACTCTCCGACCTAATAAACACATAAGTCTTCATCTTATAAACACTTGGCTCACTAGCCTATAAACATAATCACAATTCAACAGGGGCTCGACCTTGGGGTGTTACAATCCCCTCCCCTTATTGTTTGCACTATCCTCAGTGCAACTTACTTACACAACAACAACAAGATTTCCAAAATCTTCAAAAAGATGCGGATACTTTGCCCACATAGCATCTTCATGCTCCCATGTTGCGTCCTCAGCACCGTACCAGGTCCATTGGACTTTTACAAGCCATGTGGCTCGATTCCAGATATGCTTGTTTTTTTTGTCCAGTATACGCATCGGATGGACCTAAAAAGTGCTTTCCTGTTCCACCTGAATCACATTCCAATCAATAACATGATTAGCATCATGTACATATTTCTTAAGTAATGACACATGAACTACATTATGTATAGACATGCATCCAGGAAATGCAACCCTATATGCTACTGGACCAATCCTCTCTAGGATTTCAAACGGCCCACAATATTGAGCTGCCAACTTTGAACAATTTCCCAACTTCAGGGAGCTTATGCTGGCCTTCACTCTCAAGAATACATGATCCCCTACTTTAAATTCCCTGTGAGTTTTGTTCTTATTAGCATAACTTTTCTTCCTATCTTGGGAAGCCTTCAAATTCTGCTTAATCTTCAGCATTTGTTCTTCCATTTCCTTGAGCAACTCTGGCCCAACCACTGCCCTATCAGCTGGGTTGTCCCGACTTACTAGGGCGTTGCACTTTCTGCCATAAAGTGCTTCAAATGGGCTCATCTTCAATGATGCTAGATACCCATTGTTTTAGGCAAATTATACCAAGTGTAAATAATCCTCTCATTTATATGGTTTGTCCATCACATACATCCTTATCATGTCCTCTATCACTTGGTTCACCCTTTCTATTTTCCCATCCGATTCAGGATGATATGTTGTATTGAAGTTCAGGTTTGTTCTGAACCCTTTGAATAACCCCTTCCATAACTTTGATGTAAACTTTGGGTCTCTGTCAGACACAATTGTCTTGGGTACACCATGCAAGTGTGCTACTTCCTTCATATAAATATAAGAAACATCAGTTTCCTTGTGAGTAACCTTCATAGGAAGGAAATGGGCATCTTTAGTAAGCGTCTCCACCACTACCATGATTGCATCATGTTGCTTGTTCGTTCTGGGCAATCCAGTGATGAAATACATTGTTACAACTTCCCATTTTCACTCAGGAATGGGTAATGGTTGCAGTAAACTAGTTGGGTGTCTATCATCAGCCTTTACCCTTTGACATTCCAAACATTTGGCAATAAAATCAGCAATCTCCCTCTTCATGACTGGCCAATAATATTGGCTTTTGACTGCTGAAATTGTTTTTTGATATCCTGGGTGTCCTGCATAAGGTACATTGTACATTTCTTTTAAAATCGCACTCCTCAATTCAGAAGAGTTGTGTACATAAAATTTGTTTCTGTACAGGAGGATTCCATCAATTCCCAATTCATAATCCTCAACCTTCTACTGCATTTTACCTTGTTGCAATTTTGTTACCAATTCCATGTACTGCAAATATGATTTTGCAGCCTCTACAAATCTGTCTTTCAAATCTGATTGGTACATGCTAATGGTTGTAGCATGCAACTCATGCACTCTTCTACTGAGTGCATCAACCAATTTGTTCTCTTTCCCATTGACATGCTTTATATCAAATTCATATTCACTGAGAAACTCTAACCATCTGCTTTGCCTGGCATTTAGAGTTGGTTGATCAAACAAATACTTTAGACCATTATGGTCTTTCCTCAACTCAAACCTCTTTCCCATGAGGTAGTGCCTCCACTTCTTCAAGGAGTGCATTATCGCTGCCAACTCCAAATCATGAGGGGCATATAGCCTTTCATGCTCCTTCAACTTCCTTGATTCATAACATACAACAAACCCATTTTGACTGAGGACTCCACCCAATCCTTCTTTAACATACAACAAACCCATTTTGACTGAGGACTCCACCCAATCCTTCTTTACATGCATTTGTGCATACAATGAAGTCTTCATTTGGATCTGCAATCCTTAGAATTGGAGCACTGGTTAATAGTTGCTTCAATTGGTGAAAGCTTCTTCAACATTCTTCTGTCCATTGAAATTTCTTCCCCTTCTTTTGCAAGGAAGTGATGGGGTGAGCTATTCTCGAAAACCCTGCAATGAACCTTCTGTAGTAACCAGCTAGACCCATGAAGGATCTGAATTCTATCACATTCTTAGGTGTTTTCCACCCTTTAATGACTTCTATATTTTTAGGGTCCACTCCTATCCCATCCTTTGAAATGATATGCCCCAAGTAGTGAATTTGTTTTTGACAAAATGAGCACTTGCTCAATTTGGCATGCATTTGATTCTCTCTTAGCACTTACAACACCATCCTCAAATGATGCTCATGCTCTTACTCTAACTTAGAATATACAAGGATATCATCCAAAAATATGATGACAAACTTATCTAAATATTCTCAGAAAACACCATTCATTAAGCACATGAAAACAACTGGTGCATTTGACAACCCAAATGACACCACTGTGAACTCATAATGACCATACCTTGTCCTGAAGGCGGTCTTGTTGATATCTTCCTCTTTAATCCTTACTTGATGGTATCCTGACCGGAGATCTATCTTTGAAAATATATTTG
>SNQJ01S0140545.1:20343-45370 GCA_010110895.2 Picea sitchensis | reverse complement strand
GGTCCTTTCTTTATTATTATCCAGCAAAATGAAGGGATACAACCTACAGCGAAACCCGTTGTAACTTCCTCTTCTTTCTCTCACAGTCTCCTCTCTCAGAATACAATACTCAGCAACATACATAGACACAATAAATTTCCCTCATAAAAGAGGGTTGGTTTCTAGGGCAAAAAACCCTAACATAATCTCTATTGTTAGATATGTGACCTTATAATGAACAGTCCAGATTTACAATGAAATTACAATATACTTTTACAAGGCAATTTTTTCTTCGGGGGCTTCGCCCCCAAACCCCCGCTGGGGGCCCTCTTGCCCCCCCAGATCCCGCAGAGGGGGTACCCCCCCTCTGCACTCCCCCGTGTGGAAGAGTGTACATACTTTTGGGGTGTAAATACTTCATGGGGTATAAACATGGCTGAAATTAAAATACCTCTAAATCAAGAAGATAATCATGCTCCACAACCAACATGTTGGGGGATCATTGAAGTGGGTAGAGGGAGTTATGGCTAGCCCAATTTATTATAAGGGTTAGTTCTTAGAAGATGAGGTCAAGGATTCGAGTCATATCTCATGGATCCATATTAGGTAAACTCAATCCCAACTTATGGAAATAAATCCTCAATCATTTCCCAAAATACTTCATGGTTGTTAGGCATCCAACTGCTATATAATGAGGGCATTCCAAGGTGAAAAGGTAGATAAATTGGGAATATCATACCTTTGATCTTGTGACATTCAAGAGAGGGGAAGGGAATCCATGAGAGAATCATAATTCTGATCTTGATACATTCAATAAAGGGATGTATATGAGATCTTGGAGGAGTTGTTGCATCGTTAATGTTGTATTGTAAGTGCTTCACCATGGATTTCTATTAATACCGAACTTGGACTATTCCCTTCATGTTTTGTGTCATTGACTCATGCATGTCTATTTTTGTGAGATTCTTCATACATAGATCTATTTTCACTTGAAAATATAGTGTATAGGAATATGGGTTCTCATTTTTCTTTATAGTTTTTCTTTCACCTAGGAGCTTGGTCAACAAGCTTAAACGTTGGAGAAACGAGGACAATTGTTGTAGGAAGGTAAGTCCCCCATCTTGTTCTTCTCATTTGATTGTCTAAATAGGTCTAATGAAAGTTAGTGTCCATTTGTTTTCTTCTGTCTTTTGACCAAAAAGGGGTCTTGATCAAAAGGGGGGTTTCACCTGTCTGCAAGGGGGAATTAACCACAACAATGAGAGATTCATGCCCATATTGTATTTCATACCGTGTAGAAAAATGAGAGAGTATATATTGCTTCAAAAACAAAAAATCAGTTGAGTGAGATTTATTATCAGAGAATATTACATATTTATATGTCAAGATTTGCATTAATATAGACAACTATATTAGTACATTAACAACCTATTGAAAAAATATGTCAGCCACACAAGAAAAAATAGAAGACAACTATTTGGAGAGAATCTTTGTTATTCAACTAGATATAACAACCTCTTAAAAATTAGAAGAAACCTATTCACGTAGAGAAAAAATCCACCTCACAATGACCAATCCAATAAAAATCACACACTTATCATGTAATCAAGTATCACACATTAATATGTAAGACAATAGAAGTTAATAGTTCCAACTCAAATTATATCAAAACAATTGAATTTTGTCTAATTCCATAATCAGAGTTGAACTAGTGCTCATTGAATTCCTTCGATTAACCATGTCTAACCTTGTCTTGTGTTATGGCCTTAATTTCCATCCTACATGCTAGAAGGGAGTTCACAAGAAGATGAAAGCTAAAACACATGCCTTGCTTCAGATTTGGGCCCTTTTTGGAGGTCATTGTGGGTCTAATAGGGTACAACATGTGTTGATCATCGCACATAAGTAGTAGTGAAACAATCGATGAACTGTCAAACCTTCTAGATTCATGGAGTTACAAAGATATAGACAAGAGATGAGTTGTATCTTCGTGGCATGAGCCTAGGAACTCATAGAATTAGAGTCTCTAATGGTCTCTATAATATCTATAATCTCTCCAAAGCATATTCCAAGGATCTATATAACAAAGGCAAGTCTTGAGAAAGAAGAAAGGAGAAAGGAGTCAAAGGATAATGGAATCATCATCCAAGGTACGAGCTTGATGTAATTTCTTGATTTTAATCTATAGATCAATGATTTTCCCCCAAATTATTTGTATTTGATTGTGTAAATGCTTGGATCTGATCTTATGATTGACATATCAAGTTATATCTAGATATATTAGTGATTTATAATAGTGGGAAAAGTAGGAGATTCATTTTTTGTTGTTTCTTGTGTGCAGGAAGCACGTTACAGGAGGTGGAGCTACATTTCAGGAGCTGCAACAATCAGGATACAAAGGAACAACCTTCAGGGACAAGGCAGGTTAATCTATCCTTTCTTGGTATAAAAGACATTTCTTGTATTAGATCTAGGAAATCATAAAAATATAAACTTATTTCTGTCTAGGATCAATAGGAAGATCTTAGGGAGATATTGTTGTTTACTCAATGAGATCCCTATGATATTTATCCCATAACAAAATGGGTGACCATACCGGGGAAGAATATTCTCTTGTTTGAGTCTCTTTTCCAATCCTTTCCTCTGCTTGTTTGTGATTTTCTTTTGTTTTTATTCCATAGAATCCTCCATAGTCCAGATCTATCAAATCTAATAGATATGATATAAATCTGACATATCTGGAACAGATCCATCCTTTCTTTAAAAAAATGAAATTTCTGCATCATCATGGGTTAAAGAAAATTGGTCACATGATGATCATTGCATGTTGACTAGTCTCCATCCTGTGATAATATGTGTAAACTGCAGAATTGAAGACATACCCAGGCTCTTGAGATTAGATTGATTCCCTTAATCCTTGAAGTATTTGAGTGGTATGTTATGATACTGATCTTACCTCTGTTTGAGTTATTTAATCACATGATTTGCCTTCAAGTTGATTTTGGAGTGTATTTGTGTGGCTTGTTTGCATTTCTCGGATAGGTTCATTTTCTTTCAAAGAGATACATTGAAGTTGGCCAGTGAACCCAAAATATATGAATATATATGGTAGTGCTTGACATTGCTTGCATTGGTTTGTCCTTATGTGACACTTATCCATTGCTAGATCTATCCTCCTAGGTGAGTTTTGGGTGTGATCTTGGTAGAGACATTGGAGTGGGTTGATCCAACATCGCTTTGGGTGTTATTTCTTATATCAAGAAACATTTACATTTTATTTGGAAAAATACAAAAAGAAAAAAATTGTTGCATACTTGACTGCTTTTGAATCATTAGTGAAAAGAGTGCATTGGTTCTTCATTGTTTCATTTCAAATTCTTGAAAAACTTTCAGATCTAAATTGTTTGTTGGTTGCTTGGGGTTTTAGGTTTCATTTACAAAAGTTGCAAAGAAAAGGAAAACATCTCTTTCCCTCCCAAAGTTAGATTTAATTGAATTGAAAAAAAATGCATTGGCATCTTTGCATTGCTTGGTTGGGTAAAGAGTCATAACATCACCAAAAATTTTCATCCATATCCCTTTGCCTTAAAAAACAACCATTAAAAAGAATCATGTAATCTAAACTTTATTAGACACTTTTATTTTATAGTGAACCAACAATAGATAATCTTAGAGCCTTGGAATAGGTTTGGAGAGTAAACTCTCCAAGGCCACAAAAATGGAACTTAGAATTCATTAAAGAGTGACAAATCCATTCTTTCAACCGATGTGTTGGGAGACTTATCTAACACAAGAGTTAAGAATGAGGCCGCATTGGGGCAAGTAGGGATATTACCCCTCTTTTCTTGTTTTGGTGTTTGTGGTACCTCTTTGATTACTATGTATACAAGGATTTATTTGTTACCATACATTCGAAGATTTAGGATTAGCTACCCTACCCTTACATGCAGTCAGACCTACAACTATTTTCCCAATAATTGATTGTGAGGTGGTATCCTTAGTGACCTTTCCTAGGTAGCCACAAAGGTGCCTATAGGTGGGACGTGCCTGTAGTACCTGAGGAAGACATTCATTCACGATCCCAGTTCCCCCTAAGGGTTCCCACCTTAATAAAGGGTTCTTTCACTGGTCAGAGATGTTTCACATAGATCATCGTAACTTCTCCTCATACCTTTTCTAGCCAATCTTGTGGGGACTTCATCTCCCCCATAGGGTTGGTTTTCAAAAATACCTTGAGCCAATTGGTTCACTTGATGTTGTCCTAGTTTGATTAGGGGTGTTCTCTTTGAGTTCAAGTCTAGGTCAGAATTAGGTTGAATTGTGTCTGGATTTGCACATATTACATTCACAATGGTTGAATCACCATGTCGCTCCCGTCGATAATGAGGACTTGAACCAATCACAGAGGTGAAACCGCCTCTAAAGTGGCATGAGAAAGATGACAAAGAATTTGAAGGGTATTATCTTTGGTTTGAAAAGTCTTGTTTGGTCAAAGTGGAAGTGATATATGAACTTCTTCCACCAAATTTTAACCCTTATTTGACTGAGCCAAACACACATCTACTTGTCTAGGTAAGGGAAATTTTTAGTGAGCCTTTTTCTTTTTTTATTCATCCTCCCACCATTTCAGTACCAAGTTTTTCATCTAGTGTGGATGAGCCATCAATCCCATCATCAATTGGGACTGGGGGCATCCCCATGATGTCCATGTTACCATATCTTATCACCATTATACCTGCACCATCCATGCCTTTTCTGTAGGCCCCTCGATATGGGGGACACCAATAAATTATCCTCTAGATGCTCTCCCTAAGGTCTTGAGAGCAATGGAATTCTTCTCTACAAAATTCAAGGACCTGTAAAATAAAACACAAAACTAAATGTCCCACTTGTTGAGGGAATGCATTTTCAATGTCTTTTACTTTCCTTGCATATAGTACTTAACGTTTAGACCTTAATCAATTAATGGAAAATAAGGGTCTTGGAAAAAGGTTGCATTGAAAATGAGGACACAACACATACTCTACACAAGCACACATAAATTAGACAATATGAGCCCTGGTATGTCAAGAAACCCCATGCCCAAAAGTCACACTCCTGTTAGCTCTCCAAGAATTCACCCCAGACTGCATATGGGAGTGAGCTTGGTAACATATAGGTCTGATTTAATGAGTAGAATTCTCAATAATGGATCAAACTATGAGACTGTTAAGACTTATACTCATGAGATAATCAAGACAATACTCTGGAAAAGTTGGCTTCACATGAACTAATCAGATGCTCAAAATAATTTAATGGACATGAAGAAGTTACTATAATCAAAAAAATCACAGATACATCATGTATATATGCCAGTTCAATTAAAGAAATAAGAAGTATACTTGCAGACTTATACCAATAATGCAACGAAAGATAAACTTCCTTCAATCATTAAGTGAAACAAGAAAAAGTGAATCAGTCACTTATGGTACAAATACATAGAAAAATAGATATGAATAAAGAAAATATGATTTCATTCATTGAAGAATCAAGAATCCAGAAAATACAATCTTTAAGCCTTCAAGATACATAAGCCTTCTCGAGTCTTCAAGATTTAATCCCTCGGGTTGAAACCCCCTCTTAGCTCATTCTAACCTTATATCATACTTACAATAGTATTTTTATAACTTATACTGTCAATGATAACGCTAAAATCCAAATAACAACTCTATCATAGGATCCTTATGCCCTCAAAGTCGAGTGGCAACAAGTGGATAACAAAAAACAATAAAGTGCTAAAATTTAGGCTAATGCTGACAATGTCTCCAACATCCTCTTTATGGCTTATGAAGTGTCCCTTTGAGCACTTCTCCTTTTGGAAGGTGGCTTCCTAGATCATAACTGACCCTTTAGGAATCTGTCATGCATCCATCAAACACGTGGTAGCTTCTTACTCCTTCAAAACTTCCAGAACAAGAGTTCGCATCACAGTTCATAACGTTTGTTTGCAATTAAAACCAAAGCACCAATGTTATTCTTTGTATCCTTGATTCTTTTTGGAGTGTTTTTGGAAAATGATGAAAGGCTAGAGAGGATGTCATGAACTCTTTGTTGATATAATTTTTCAAAATCTTGGTACACCGAACCTTTAATATTGACACTGTTTACCTGAAACTCTGGAAGTTGTTGAGATTTCCTACTCAATTATATTTCATTTGCTTCCATCTAGAAATGATATCTATGATTGTTTCTCTTGAATCCTCATACTGCCAAATTTTGATGATGTTGCTAATCTATTATAACCATTTCCACAAATTAACGCAGCAAGTCCACACAAGGCCCTAGATAATAGCCACCAAAACATGTCCTTCTTGAAATACAATACTAAAATCAAATGCCACCTGCATTTATGGATGAGGTTTGATGATATTTTTAAGGAGTCACCATATGTTCCTGAAATTACTCCAGCTAAGTTATAATTTGGATTTTTGACCAATTTTTTAGGCAATCTGTCACCTACAGGAAAGTTTTCAGCGCCATATACTGCAAAAAGGGACTTTGCACTGAAAACTATTCTGTGTAAAATGTCTTCATGATATTCTCTGGCGAGTCTTCCCAATTTGCAAATGTTTTCAAGTCAACCTTGCGTCGTTTCTCTATAAACAATTGTTCTCACTACTTGTACATAACCTATCCTTGCTTGGTTATATTCCCACATAAGCCCCAAGCCTCTACATCTATAATTGAAACCTTTGTAGTCAAGGATACTTGAACAAGGATAAGATAACCTGGCTGATAAGTTTTGTCAATTGCATGATGCCGAAAATTGATTTTTGTAAAATAATCATCTATGAACACTCTCTCATAGCCTTGGGTTCCACCAAATGCAATGCCAAAAGGCCTAGGACGTGCTTCATACACTCTTCCAAGAGCACACTCGTGGCTGTAAACAAAGATCTTATCATGACTAGTTGGGAAAAAGGAATGAAATAATGGTTTCACAACATAAAGATCATTGTTGGAAGCAGGACAAAGTGGAAAGAAAGGTGATCTTGGGAAATAAATCATGCACGGGAAAGTGACAGCTGGAAGAAAGAACAACACACACACATGCATGGAATACCTAACATCATTAGGGTTAGGGTTTTTGCAATGTATTGTAATGGTTGAAGATCTAGAAACATATAAATATAGATACCTAGGTATCATATGGGGGTTGGTTGATTATTGTTGTTGTTGGAGGATATAGAGAGATGAATACTAGGAAGCAAATGGGATGTAATATTTTGGTCTATGACCTAATTTTGTAAGTTGTTGAGCTAGAGAGAACCGAGGAGGGTTAGATCACAGGCTGAGGAGCATGGTGCGATCTAGTCCGCCTCATAATAGATATCGACCTAACTAAGAAGATTTGTAAAGCGCGCGACGCTTTAGTTAAGAACTGCTATAATAAAAGAGAGAAGAGCTAGATATTTGTGGACATAGCCTAGGAGGGGGTGAACCACAGTAACATCTGTGTTATGTGATGGGATGCATGTGTTTCTTTATTGTCTTCAGTAGTTATTGATATGTGTAGTGAATGAGTTATTATATTTCCTGCTTATTCGTAAATGACAGTATATTGTGTTTACAAGTTATAATAGAGTTTTAGTATATAGTTCTCATATCCCTCAATCAATCCTAGGCTGCAAACACATGAGTATTGCAGCCACCATTTAAGACTATCTTGGGTGAGACTGCGCGGTGCACTCTATGCATTTTGTTTCCTTCTTCTTTACCAGGAGGGCCGATAGTTTTAGATTCTTTGTTGGAACCCCAAACAGACATGAACCCTGGGTGAATCAATAAAAACTAAGACATGATATAAGTAAAACCAACAAATGGTTCCGTTTCCGTTGGTAGGAACAATAGAGGATTGAGTAGATGAGATATGTTGAAGATCCTTTAAAAGATACGTAAGATCTACGGGAAACAGATCAAGAGAATACGAAAGTAGGGAAGAAAGAAATGAGCCACTAGAAGGGGATGTTGAGACCGTGGAATCCCACAAAAGCAGAGATCGAAAGCTGGCTAAGAAAAAAAGAGTTGGAGTTTGCACAAAAAGACAACAAAAACCCTATAGTAACACCCCACAAATATCTTGAGAAATATGTATTTACTGACTTGCATGAAGTCTTTTTCTATGATTTTCCACACTTATTGCAGTAGTGGATACTAAGGTTGAAGGATAACCACGCAATGGACTAGATGCGACAGTTAGAGTGGACCCCAGTACAGATTGAGTAGTTATAGTAGGTGAACAAAAAATTCACCCGTGTAGTAGATTTTTTGCTCAACAATTCATAACAGATTTTGCAGTAGATATAATGAAGTTGTACAACAACGGTGCAAGAGTTTCTATGTAGACCTTGAGGAAGGTACATTAGATTGTTGTATACTTCTATTAAGATATTTCTATATAAAAAAGGTGTAATGACAATGGAGTCAGACAACTAAACTTCCCTGCGTGCATGGGGGAGGGGGGGAAGCACTGACAGAAATAGGAGAAATGGAAGGAGGAAAGGACAAGGGAAAGAAGGAGGAACCCTTGGACCCAATCAATATGGATGACGACCAAATCAAGAATATCATGGTGATATTCGGAAATACACGTAGCGGAGTACCCTACCAATGTAAGGTAAATACCAAGAAGAGAGTCGTAGCCGTGAGAGAAGGCTTGGTGAGAGATGAGGAAGAGGTAGAGGATCTTCGGGCTATGGAGAAGATTGAGGAAATATTGTGTGCAACATATGAGAGGAAGGAAAGAGGTCCAAGAATGGGAAGAGAAGACAACAATCCTATCCATATTAATGTCAGTGTGGAACCCATAAACCCATGTGAGACTAATACACCAAAGAGAACACCATCGTTTAGACAATCAAATTTCAGAAGAAGAAAGACAACAAGAAGTACATCTACACAAGGAACAACAACTGGAGGAGCCAGTTCATGCAACACTAGTCAAGTATCTACACCACGCAGAGGTAGTAGTTAAACATTCAGCATGGTAGGACACGATCCCACCATCAGGTTACCAAAATTTAAAGGAGAAGCATCGGGGGACCTAGAAAAATATTTGTTCATCTCTGAAAATATTTGGGAAGCAAAACAGATCACATAAAAAGACACTAAACTAGAACAACTAGCGATTACACTAAGGGATCGTGTACAGTATTGGTATATGAGTTTAGCTACAAAAATACAACAGGGACAACCAGAACAATTGCAGACATCAAGAAACTGTTGATAAATGAGTTCCATAAGCCAAGCTCAGAAGATCAATACATGAACGAGATAATCGAAATCAGACAGAAACCAATAGAATTCGTATGGGAAATTGACCAGTGATTCAAGTGACAGAAGGGAAAATTGAAATATCTCATGACCAATATGCAACATAGGCACATGTTCATCAATTCACTACTACCATACTTGAAATACCCATTGCGACAAAAAAAAATTCAGACCCAGGCAAAGGCTCTGCAGGCAGCCCTGCAACTGGAATAAAACCAATACCAACAGACGGATACAACCATCGAAAAAATGGAGGATTTGAAGAACTTAACGTTCCAACTAAACTAGAATAAAATCAAGGAAAAACAAGAAGTCGTTTGTTGTACTACATGTAGGGAGGAAGGACACCACAAGAATGAATGCCCAACATTTGTGCAGTATATGGCAGAAAGAATGCCAAATATGTTACCAACAGGAGGAATATGGTGCGGAATATGCAAGAAACTGGGCCATGATCCATATCATTGCCCAATGATGCATAAATACCAGACAGTCCCAAAGAGTTCATATTGCAACTTTTGCAAGTTAGTAGGCCATGATGACAAATATTATAGAACTATGGAATTGATGCGAGAGAGGACATCAAATGCATATAGAGTGCAAGCATAAATGATGACTGGGCAAGCCACACCATAATTTAACCAAGGTCTAACCCCATACAACACTGTGCAACAAAAATATAATACCGCACAACAACCATATAATACCGCGCAACCATAGTACAACACAACACAACCTTAGTACAATGCAACACAGTATAATCAGGTGCCAAAGTACAGTGCACCGAGAGGATACCGAGTGAGATACATAGGTGGAGGATGAGAGAGAGGAGGTTTTGGACAAGGTAGAGGACCAATGGTATGTCACAATTGTCAACAATCAGAACATTATGCAAGGGAGTGCCCACTTCCACCAACAACTTGTATGTATTGTTGTGCATCGGACCATGATACAGAACAATGTTCGACACTACTAGTAAAGATCTAGGAAAAGAGGAACCGAAACAACTATAATGTTTAGTGTATTTCAGCTGAAGTGAGGGACGAAGGACAAAACATCAACATAGTTACCCACGGAGGAGCTAACATAGGAAATGACGCAGTCTGACAAGAGCTAGTACAACACCAGTGGGTGAAGAAGAAAGTTGAACCAAGGAAGTAGTTTGACGTGTAGAAGGAGAAGGAGATATTTAAGCCAACTAGACATGAATTTCAGAAGGACGATGTTGCGTTGACTTCAACTATGCAACAAAGCAAGGTAGCACCAAAGTACGAGATGCCTCCATTACTGGATCATACCAACAAAATGTAACCCATGGGACAAGTAAGTACAATCAAAGGATTTTTTCAATCATGTGTAAAAGTACTAAATGATCCATCATCTGTCAAAATATTGCAAAACATATTAGAAATATGTAGCATAGAGATGGAAGGAAAACTAGAACAAAAAGCAGTCAATCACCTTCATACAAGGAGAAGAACAAGTAGGGAGTTCAGACTGAATGCCAATATCAAATATTTCAACATGGGAGATATCATATTGGAAATAGGATATGAAGTTATTGTATTACTAAAGAAGACATGAAAATGCATGGGAGAGCCCACATTAGGATATTCACTTGTTCAATTGAAGCTAGCAAACCAACACAGAGTCCTACTAATTGGTATACTGAAAGGAGTAATAGTAGACCTGGATGGAGTGCGCACTAAAGAAGATTTTGAAGTAATTGAAATAGTGGATGGCACAACACCATACCCAACATTTCTTGGTTTGGATTGGGCATTTGAAAACCAGAACATAATCAATTTTAAGACGTGGAAAATGACATTTGATTCAAGTGAATAGAGGGTCATCGCGCCATTAGACCCATCATAAGGAGAAAGGGTTGTAGAACCCACTTGCTTAGACCTAGAGGAGATCAACCAGTTGTACAGAACAACTACGCACATTGAGGATTACGTAAACCCAACTACATATGGGATACTTAGTTGGTGTAGCATTAGTTCATGTGCGACAGAATCAGATACCAATTTAGAGAACTAGAAACAAAGTCTACACGAAGTTTCCATGAGAATATTTGCACGAAAAGATCGCATAGTAAGATGGGTAGGCACGGAGATAAGGGAACCACCCAGTTTCCACGGAGTAAACGATCTAGAAGTATTCTTGGCACAGCAAAAACATGAAGTTTTAGAGAATGATAGAATCTTATCACTTGATATAGCACTCAAGGCCACACCTGCAAGATGGTGGGGCGCACACAAAGAGACAATGACAGATTGGTACCAATGTAAGTAGTTACTACGCATAAGGCTCGACGTAGAACAACAAAACAACAAGAAACATAAGTACGATGGATAGGGGGCACTAGAAGAACACTTGGAGAAGTGCAGAACACTATGGAAAATGAAGCCCACAAAGGAATGCCCCCATCATTTCATACACACCCTAGAGGGCATACCAACGAACTGGTATACAAACCAGGAACTGCGCAAAGGAACTGCGACCTGGATGGTATTGCAACATAATTTTACAGTCACTTTTTCATTCGAACATGAAAACCCCAACATTGATGCATCTCTTAAACATGTAAGAGGCGTGATATTCATATAATAACCATAAGTCAAACTCATAACATAAAAACAACAGCAGAACAAACAGACATTCAAAGAACTATTGTCATGTTACCATGTGTAGGAGGAAGCACCAGATGAAGACGATCCATGTGATATTCATATCGAGGAAGTGGAAGGAAAAAAATAATTGGAGGGTCCACTGATAGAGTCATAAGTCATTGCTGCATCGATCAAGGTAAATAAAGTCAACATTGGGACAGTTGAGAATCCCAAAATGACCAGTATTAGAGATTACTCGGATGAACAAATAGTAGAAAGCATAACAGAGTTACTGCGCAAGTACAATGACATGTTTCCCACAACATTTACAGAGATGAAGGGTATAGTAGGATATCTAGGATAAATGAAGATACCACTTAGAGTTGAAGTGAGACCAATCATACAACGACCATATAGATTGAACCCGATATATAAGAAAAAAGTCAAAGCTGAGATCGACATGATGCTTGAAGTTGGAATCATACAAGCAGTGGAAGAATTGGAATGGATAAGCCTGATGGTAGTTCAAGAGAAAAAACAAGGAGGGATAAGGATATGCGTCGACTTGAGGAAGTTGAACGATGCATGCCTACATGACCCGTTCCCTACACCTTTCACGGATGAAGTGTTGGAGAACGTAGGAGGACACAAAGTTTACTCATTCATGATGGATTCTCAGGTTACCACCAGATCAAGATAGCATAGGAAGACATATACAAGACCACATTTTCTATGGAATGGGGATATTACCACTACAAAGTCATGTCGTTTGGAATGAAGAATGCACCAACAACATTTTCTAGAGTAGTCATCACCGCGTTTAAGGAATTCATCCACCAGTTTCTAGAGGTATACTTGGATGATTGGACAGTCTATAGTTTGTTGAAAGACCATATAGAGGTATTATGACTGATGTTAGAAATATGAAAGAAATTCCATATATCCTTAAACATAAAAAAATGAATCTTCGAAACACCATTTGGGATACTATTGGGCCATATAGTATGCAAACAAGGTTTACTAGTAGATCTTGCAAAGATTGTAGTAATTGTTAACTTTCCACCACCGAAAACACTTCGTCAACTAAGAGCCACATTGGGACACACACGATACTACATAAAGTTTATCAAAGGATACACATAGATTACCACGCCAATGGAAAAACTGTTAAGAAAATATACAATGTTTCAATGGAACGATGACTGTCAACATGGTCTAGATATGGTGATAGAAAAGATGGTCACCGCACCCATACTAGTATTTCCAGAATGGGATAAGACATTCCACATGCATGGAGATGCATCAACCATAGCACTTGGAGTTATCTTGGCGTAGACAAGAGCGAGAGATTTGGATCACCCTATAGCCTTTGCGAGCAAAAAGCTATCAAAATCAGAAAAGAACTACAACACCACAGAGAGAGAAGGCCTAGCTATTGACTACGCACTGCAGAAGTTCAGACATTACTTATTGGGAAAACACTTTAATATGTTCACATATCACTCAACCATTAAATACCTAGTCAACAAGCCAATGTTGGGGGGGAGAATCTGTCGATGGTTATTACTGTTTCAAGAATTTGATTTTGAAGTAATAGTCAAGCCATGAAAATTGAATGCAGGACCTGACCACCTATCAAGGGTCACAAATGTGGAAGAGCCTATGAATTTAGAGGATAGCTTCCTAGACACACAACTATTTTCAGTCCAGATCACTGATTAATACTTTGCAGATATCATTAAGTACTTGAGAATAGGTACTGCGTCGTAGGAATACAACACCGCACAGAAGAAAAACCTAGTATTCCAGGCTGCAAACTATCAACTGATCAGGACACTTATGCAAAATGGGTGTAGATAACATCTTGCAAAGATATGCGTTAGAACATGAAATACCAAGAGTTTTAACAGAAGTCCATGAGGGAATAGCAGGAGGACATTATGTAGGCAAAGCTACCACGCAGAAGGTATTGCGCGCAGGAATATGGTGGCTGACCATTCATAGAGATTCAAAGGAGTACTGCCAGAGATGCGACATTTTTCAAAGGGTTGGTAAACCCAACAGAATGGACAAGATTCCACTGTGACCACAAGTAAAATTGTAAGCATTTGATAAATGGGTAATAGACTTTGTGGGACCAATTAACCCACAAACAAAAAGAACATGAGCAAGGTACATCATCACCGCGACAGAATACCTCACAAGATGGGTGGAAGAAACACCAGTGAAGGATTGTTGTGCATAAACTACAACACACTTTCTATTTGAACAAGTAATCACTATATTTGGATTTCGAAGAGTTTTGATGAGAAACCAAGGCACACACTTCATTAAAAACACTATAAACGCTATGATTGAAGAGTTTGAAGTCCATCATCAAAAGAGCACACCATATCACCCACAGGAAAATGGAACAATAGAAGCATTAATCCTTGAGAATCCACTGACAAAGATCTACGATGTCAACATGGATGATTGGGACCTCAAAATACTAGCAATATTGTGGTCCTACAAGACTACGTGCAAGAAGTTGATAGGGCACACACCATTTAAACTGGTATATGGCCAAGAAGTAGTAGTGCCATTAGAATTTCTAGTACCTAGCTTGCGTGTAGCAGCAATTACACACATGACGAAATAAGGCATAGTATAGGAGAGACTAATTCATTTGATGACCATGGAGGAAGATCGGATCCTAGCAAGGTTCCACCAACAAATTCAAAAAGAAAGGGACAAAGAATGGCATGAAAAACACATCAAGAAGAAAACTTTCGAGGAAGGAGATTTAGTGTTGATGTATGACAAAAAATCCTTTCAGCACCCAGGAAAGCTCAAGATGCACTAGTTAGGACCGTATGAAGTAAAAACTGTCACATATGGAGGAGCTATATATTTGAAAGAATTAACAGGTGAAAAAATCAGAGGGATGATCAATGGAAGCTAATTGAAGTTTTAAAAGGACATTCCACCACCCACAACTTGAAAGTCACCGCACAGTAAAAAAAAAACCGGGATATTAAACGATACCAATAGAGGTACAGTGTGTCGAAAGGAGAAGGAGCACACACAGTTAGGAATACAAATTCACCGAGGACAAGGCCAATGGCCAGGTCAAAATGGAAACAAGTGGGAAAAGTAAAGACAACAAAATCATTACGAAACAATGAATTTATGCGGAATTGAATGCCGAAAAGGACTCATGGGACGCCACATTAATCACGCCAACTGGAGACAGCGAGGGAGAGTAATGGAAAGTAAGATGGAATCAAAGGTTCATTGAATCCATAATAAAGATAACATCTTCGACAAGCTTCATACAATGCCCATACAATGCAAGGACGTGGGAGCAAAGAGCCTATTGTGAAAATAGAACAGATAGAGAGCGATAGAGTCCACAAAACATAAAGAGAAGGTCATAGAGGTTGTAGATACCACTAAAATCAGTGAGCAATCAAAATTCACCACCATGGCACCACCCAAGCAAGCAGAGTCGAGCCAGACTGCCAGGCCCTCCAGAGTTAGAACCATGGAACATGTACAATCAGAGGAAAACAAACAACAACCTCCAGAGATCACTAATGTCGATGGAATCCCCTCACCAGATACAATATCGATGAACCCCACAACTGTGGTAGAAGAAATCCAACAACCAGCACCGGAGGGCATGAATGTGGATATGTCGACAAAAGAATAGGAGCAACAAAACTAGGGCATAGGAACCCTGAAGGAGGCACCACCAGAGAATCCTGAAGCAACTCCAAGAGTCAATGGGACGACGACAAATCAGGAAGCAACAATCGAGCCAAATGAATCTCAAACAATTGTGTTAGACTACCCACAGGAAGGAACATTGGAAAATGTCACGGGATGGCCAGAATGGTTTGTTGACATACCCCAAACTGGTCAACATGGTTTTTCGGAGGCTGGAACCTCGAGCTAGCCACTATCAAAGAAATACAAGCAGTTAGTACCTAGGTCACCATGCAAGAAACCCATCATAACCATTTTTTTTCCGCGTATACGAGAAGGGGTACAGGTGAAATCAGACTTGCTAGGTTATGTCTAGAAGCTAAAATACTCGGACCATGATGTAATAGACACAGAAAAGTTCCCAGAATTCGCAAAGAGGGTATACCTATAGATAGTGGGCATGAATGAAGTTGGGGAACCAATTGATCAACCACTGTTGTGAGCAGCAGGATTGCAGAAAATAGGGATTTTAGGTCTACTAGAGCTACCACACTTTGGTAGAGGACAATATGCAAATAATTGTGTCAAACAACTGATGGCAGTCACATGGCAGGGATATATGTTTGGACAAGATCGTCTCAATAGACATGGATATCATTGCATACATTATAGGGCTGCCATCCTGGGGTATGGATCCTGCACAATTTCTCGACGATAAGACGAAGGAGAAAGCACTCGCGGAAGAGATGAAAAATAAATACAACACTAAGAGGGGGACATGAGGAATCATCACCAAGAGGATTAATGATGTCATTACACAAAAGGCCACACAAATCTTATCCTGCAAGATGGTAATAAAATGCCACAAGGAGGAAGTCCTAGCTGGGGTTGTGGCAGTGGCAGCTCAGTGTGTCGAGGGCACCACAATTAGCTGGGCACCCTATCTTTTGAATATGTTTCTAGTTGACTGCAAGGATGCGCATGACCTAGGAAAATAATTTCATTATTCATAGCTTCTCGTGTTGATAGCTATCATGGGATGGAAGGAACCAAATTACACATTTTTCGGCACTAGACCCAAGTCGAATTGTGGAGTTAGGTATTTATCACTTGGCGTCACGTCAGATGCCAAGCACAAGAAAATGAACGTAGCTATATTGAAAGGATACCTTCGTGACCTACAAGAGGCCATCTCCAACCTCTGGATAATAACACCATAGGATGTTGCACACTATTGGGACATCACCAACTTCAATGCCACTCGACATGCTATGTGGATACAGGCGTGGAAGGATCCCAACAAATAGTGGCTACAATTGCGCTACTGCATCACGGAGGGTGACATCGAGATGGTTATCAAGGATTGGGAGGACAACTGGAAGATTCAAGTCCTCACCCGAGAGATACCTACAAAGACAATGGAAGAAGAGACAGGGCAGGAAGAAACACAGGCTCAGGAAGTCCCAGTGCCCAAGAAACAAAGGATGGGCCAGACAAAAATAAAGTGGACAAATGAAGGGACAGTTAAGACAGGGACCCAAAAGGGGAAGAATAATAATACACAACTGACCCAAGAACAACAAGAACAAGCCAAGGTCGTGTAGGGGACTACACCAAGTATCAATACTCAAGAACCAGGCCTGAGTAAGAGACCAACTACTTAGATGGGGGGGCGACAATAAGACAAAGGTGCATAGGACACCTCCAGACTACACGATCATGGAGGATGATGCAGAGATGATAGAACAAATGGTCTAGGATCGTACATCTAAATATTTCAAAAATGTTGTGTGCCACATGGACAAAATTCAAGAGGATCTGATAGACATGTGACAATTCCTCAAGAAGATCGGGGAAGTGTAGGTAGTAGGCAACAACATAGAAACAGGGCCATCAACATCACATACATGAGAGGAATCTGAAGCAAGGGAGTGATATAGAGTCCACACAATACCGCAACCGAGTGCAACATTCCACATTACACCCAACATGCTGTGCATGGACGAGATCATGGGGCAGACACACCTAACTAACTTAGCTCAACTTCAACAGGTATTGCCATAGATACCATCCAAATATCTACACAAAATACAGGTTAGTGTTACCCAAGAAGTTCAGTCTCATGCACGCACAAACTTAGTCGAAGTACAATAGGTATCAAAGAAGTGGGACGCGTTGGAATTAATAAGTGAGAATGCTAAGCTCGAGACCCAAGAGGAAATGGAGTGCATGAATGGATTGGAGCAAAAAGTGGCCAAAATTTAAGAGAAGATTCCAAAGACCATGCAGAGGGATGTACTCATAGCAGTAGAGAAGATTGATCAGATTGCATAGGTAATCGATGAATATCAGAAGGAGATTGAGAATATCTATGAGAAACTCACACCTACCACTCCACTAGAAGTAAGGGAGCAAAGGAAGCAGGAGGCAACAAAGCAGTTGCAGGAGATCAAGCAATAGGCCAGTGCAGCAACCAACTTGTTCGATAAAGAAACACAACTTTGGACAAAGTTAGAAGAATATCATCAAGTCCAATGATGGGACAAGGAAGAATAAAGGATAATCACAACTATCCAGGACCTCAAATAGAGGCATAAGACATTGTCCATCACGGAGCGCATCAAAGGGGTGCAGGATATGAAGAAACTGCAGGCAGAACTCACCACTGTACAAACACAGAAAAAGGAGCGTCAAACTCAAATGGAACCTCTACAAGTGTGTGTCACAGAAGTCATTGCATAGGCAGAGGAAGCCAAGAAACATATAGCACAGACCCAAGTAGAGTGCACAGGGTTAATCAGTGACAAAATTGCAGTCTCGATATTAGACACACTCAAGGAGAAGACCATGCATGCGCAAACAAAAGTAGCAGAGCTAAAGGAAAATTTCTAGTCAATCACCAAGGAGATCACAAAAGCGCACAAAGGTTAGGTGGCTTGAGATGAGCCACATGTCAGTGTTGGGGGATTTTTGGAAGTAGGCCAAAGCGGAAAGAAAGGCGATTTTGGGAAAGAAAGCATGCATGAGGAAAGCGACAGATGGAAGGAAGAATAAAACACGTGAATGCATGGAATACCTAACGTCATCAGGGTTAGGGTTTTTGCAATGTATTATAATGGATTAAGAGACATAAATGTATAAATATAGATACCTAGGTATCATAGGGGGGTTTGATGATTATTATTGTTGTTGGAAGATATAGAGAGACAAATACCAGGAAGTGAATTTGATCTAATATTTTTCTATATGACCTAATTTTGTAAGTTGCTGAGCTAGAGAGGATTGAGTAGGGTATATCTTGAGGGTTATATCGCAGGCTGAGAATCCTAGTGTGATCTAGTCCATCTCATAATAGATCTCGACCTAAATGAGAAGAGTTATAAAGTGTGCGACGCTGTAGTTAAGAACTTCTATAATAAAAGAGAGAAGATCCAAATATTTGTGGACGTAGCCCAGGAAGGGGTGAACCACAGTAACATCTGCATTATGTGATGGAATGCATGTGTTTCTTTATTGTCTTAAGTAGTTATTGATATGTGTAGTGAATGATTTGTTATATTTCCTACTTATTCGTAAATGACAGTATATTGTGTTTACAAGTTATAATAGAGTTTCAGTATACAGTTCTCAGATCCCTCACTCAATCCTAGGATGCAAACACATGAGTATTGCAACCACCCATTAATACTATCTCGAGTGAGACTGCGTAGTGAACTCTATGTGTTGTGTTGCCTTCTGGTTTACCAGGAGGGCTGATATTTTTAGAGGTTTTGTTGGAACCCCAAACAGACATGAACACTGGGTCAATCAATACAAACTCAGACATGACATAAGTAAAACCAACAAGTGCCAAAGCTTCCATAGAAAAAATATCTATTCTCAAAACCTTGATTTGTAAAAGCCTCGATAACCCATCCTTGGTTACTTCCATCTTCTGTTAAACTTCCAGACATAAGAATAAGTGATGGACCACTATAACCTTCTACCTAAGATCAAAATCTATTTAATCCTTTGCCATTCTGAGAAGATTGATATATGAGATATGGAAGGATGTTTGAATGGCTCATAGACATAATGGATTCCATTAGGCATTCTCCTCCTAATGGATCTCTAATAGACAGAGCAATAATCCATGTTGTTCCAGAAGTCAATAACCCTACCGCATATGAAGACGACACTTCTCCTCTTTGTGATGAAACTTGGACTACAACATCGATATTTATACTAGTCCTTTGAATTGAGCTGCTCCATTTGGGAGAAATAAGTGTAAATATGGCAGACAATGACTTTGGTTCATCGACAAGGATAATAAGTGGTTTTAAAATACCTTTTTCAAGGCCGATATCGAATACAAATAGATCACATGGCTTGATGAAAAAACTGGGGTTTAGTCATTGCCTTTCCCTCCAACCTTTATCCATCGAGCATGGCTATGAGCGAAATTATCTAATAGCCATTCATCATCTTGGTGTTTGATTTGGTGTTTGTCCTCCTGAATTGTCATCTTTAGCAAAATTTCCATCAATGTGTCCATCTGTAAAGTCATTCATACAATCATTATTTCGCAAAAACCAAGATCACCCGATTGTTCAGAGGCAAAATCATGTCTTAGTGATCCCTTTTTTTGGCATATTTGGAGAATGAAACAATCTTAGATGAAATTCTTCGGTGGATCAATCTAAAAAATTTCCTCCCCTAAAATACTTAATCCAACTTTAATAATATTTACCTACCAAATACATAAGTAAAAGGTTTGGGTGTAGAGGAGTCAAATGCTATGGAGAAAGTTGAATTTTCTTACAGATATTCGTAGGGGAATAATTTCTTGTATGGGCACTTGCAACTGCATGGCTTGCTCCTTCAATCTCCTCCAATCCTGATCACTTCAGTTGAACATTCACCAAGAACATTTTGTGTATGTGTAGCACAAATTATCATCTCAGCACACATGAATGTGACACAAACCTCCATACCAGAATACCCATCCTTTGCAATCTCCCTTGATAGCTAGTTCAAACCTGGGTGGGGATATTGCCATTTGACACACAAACACCATGTTGGTATTTCCTTCACTGGCTGTTGAATTTTTCATTTTCACCTTCAATATTCCGCATCTATGAATGCTTGGTAGCTAGTATTCTCACTCTAACACCTACAAGATCAACGTTAGCATACTGATATCTGGCAACCAATTTACTTTGATCAACAACTGAAAGAATATAATTTCCTCTTGGAATCTAGCAATATATTTTAAATCTACGTTTGTATTTTCCCAACAGACATAATCCCACATGAATCGGGGAAGAAAGGAGTTTGATGAATAAATATTTCAACGTTCCCTTATCAGTTTGATGCGTTGAGCATACATATGGTTCCTTGTGGGCTTGGCACTTGGCGTTGGGATTTATTGACTTATATAGCTTGTGGACATTAGTATCGGTGCTAAACTTAGTATATAGGTAATGAATTAGGATTAGATATTAGGGTACTTGTGTGCACACACCACCCTTTTAATATAAAAATAGTGTTTTAAGAATAACAAAATACAACTTTTTGTTAAAAAACATAAAAAGCTTGAAATCTGAAGAATGAAGAGAAAGGTATGACAATAAGTAGTTTTGAATAATGATTTTGTCATTTTTGGATACAAATCATTGGCTAGAGATCACAGGATTTGTGGGAAAAAGAAATCGATAAAATCTTGTCAAGGCTCGATGGGGATTTGAAAGTTATGACAATTGGCAAAAGACCTGGAAGTTTTGGAAAATCTAGCTTTAATATGATGAAGGCGCTAAAAATTTTGATGGTAAATTTTGAGTGCTAACAACTCCCATCCACCTCATACTCTTCTACATGACTTAGAGAGGGTGTTATTGGGAAACACTCCTTGAATTGGGGAATTGTATATCCAATAGGGAATGATGAAAACCCTCCCATACTTAAATTTGGCAAGTTGTATAAGGTGTTTGAGCATCTATTTATTTTGAAAAGGGAGGATTTGATGCACATGTTTGGGTGGTTCTTTTATTAAATATGGCTTAATTGGAATGATACATGTGACTTGTGGACCCTTGGAGGGTGTACTTGTTTGTCTTTGTAGGGCCTTTCCAGGTGAAAGCTTGTTTATGGAGGCACAAGGTTGCTTGGACCTTCATAGGGGTATGAAGCCCATAGGTTGGATGATGTGCCCCCTCTCATTGCACATTTGGGAGGATGAACATTGACTTTGGAGGAATTTGTACAAAATGATATGATCATGTTGTAGCACCTTGCACCTCAACATTGGCCTTCGAAGGCCTAAAACTTCATCTTCTATGTCCTATATGTCACATGGAGGCTAGGGTTTTGATGGGGTTTCATGGTTTGATGATGACGTGACATGGTTTGGTGGAGAGAGAGACACATAAAATGAAGTAGAGAAGTTGGTGGCAAGGCATGTGGCCTTTGGAGGCCAACGATCTTCATCAAGAGGAAAAACGTCTCATTTTAGAGGCCTACATCACCCTTCTAGGGAATGACATCACCCTTAAAGGGGGAATTACTTTATGTATTTTGTAATTTTAAGTTGTAAAAGAAAAATTAGAGGGTCAAACCCCTTTTATTTTCTTGTTGAAAAATTAAAGTGGAAAAATTAGAGTTGGATGACCTTATATAAACAAAGGTCATTCCCATCTCATTTTATCATCATGTACTTGATAATTACATACACTCTTGGTTGAAACTTTTTCCCTGCTTGGGAAATTCACTCTATCTCTCTTTGGTGATTTGTGGATGATTTTACTTGTCTCTTGGTGAAGGAAGGCTAGGTGCTATCTCTTGGATGCTTCTTTCTTGGTAATGTGATGGAATATTCTTTATAAATGAGGGTTTTCATGCTATCTCTTGAACTCGGTAAGGAATTTATGAAATTGTGTTGTTTCTTATTGGTTTTAAGGTAAACATTTTCAAAACCATTGGAGTATAAGGGCATACACGCTCCATAAATATCCATCTTTATTTTCATTGAAAAATACATTTTGCAAAGGTTACTGCAAGGAGTAAAAGGGTTTACACCCTTGTAGATTTACCTTGCTAAGGTTACTTTTCCCTAGGGAGTAAAAAGGATTACACCCCTAGAGAATTAAAAAACCCTAGATAATACAAAAAAGACTCAATTAACCCAATTGATAAGGCACTAATCTACTTGCATTGGATATTGTATATTCATGCATTGGTATACGTGAATTTTTGAGATATTGCAATTGTTTAAGTTGGATCTAATTCTACTTTCTATAAGATTTCTTGTGCCCTAGGGGTGTTTTGATTGGCTAAGTGATTCTCATTGTTTTTATAAATTTATGCTATGGCCAATAAGGCTTCATTAAAATCATATTTATCTCTTGGCTTTCTCACTATTCTACCACTAAATTTCACTCGCAAGCTACTATAATAATCTACTAGTTAGCTATCTTTCAGGTGGATTGCTTGTTAATTTTGGTGGCTAGAATTTAATATTGTAGCAATTGTTTGCTACAAAAATAAGGATTTTAACAAAAATTGTTGATAACTCTACATAACAACCCCCTAATCACCATCAAAAAATTGCTTTAATCATTGGACGTTTAATTAGTCATTGCTATCTTTGTTTCCAACATCTTGTACTTGATTCTTGGTGGTTAAATTTGTAGCTCTTGTAATTATTTATTGTTGATCTGTATATTTCCATACTACTAAAATTTGGGATAACGAGGTTACTTGTTGAATCCTCTTTGGTTTTGAAGCATCTATCACTAGATATTGTCTTATTTTGGGCAAGGCTAACATTGTTTGTAGGTACATCATCTTTGGAAAACAATTACCCTCTCACAAGACTCTTTCCCAATATTCATCTCCACATTTGATATTGATCTATAGGGACACCTCTCATATCCTTTCAACTTCCATATCAATCCCCCTAGGGTCACCCAGGATTCCCCCCTCGTGGTGATTTCATCACTAAAGTGAGGGGAGTGTTTATCTAAGGTGACAATGGGTAAATACTCCCATAGTTGTCACACATTTATGGTTTGTGTTGGGATTTTCCCAAGCTACAATTTGTGTGATAATATGGTCCACATTTACCCCTTGGGGCATGTTTATTTATAGGATTAGTCATGCTCCTAGAAGTGCCACCATTCCTGGGGGAACTCACTCTTCAGGAGCTCCTCAACCCTCTAGTAGTACAAATACAAGAGGACTACAAGGTTCATCATTGACAAATGAACCTATTTCCGACGACCCTTGATGGTCATCAATGCCTTCCAAGCTGCCATATGATATCCCAAATTTTGACATAAAGAAGGGAGAGAACCCCTCCACACACATCATGACATACCACTTGTGGTGTTCATCCAAGTCATTGATGAATGATAGTGTGAGGTTGCATATTTTTCATAGATCCCTGACTGTAGTTGCTGCAAAACGGTACATTGAATTAAGAGGTAGTTTCTTCAAAAGATTCAATGACCTGGAAATGAAATTCTTAACGCATTACCAATTTTATATACGATACAATATAGGGACAAATATCTTGACTTTACTATGTCAAGATAGTGCCATTCACATTTTCGATCATGTACATGAGTGGAGATGGAGATGTAGGATGATTAAGACCCAAATTCCGGACAAAATACTAATGGAGTGATTCACAAAGTCCCTCCTACCACCCATTGCTTGAGATGTAGATATGGTCAGGAAAAACACCGAAGAGAAAACCATTATGCATGCCCAAAACTTAGATTTTATTTATTCGCAGTCGGGTGCACTTTATGACATCATCCCAAATGCTCCTAGGTCGTTGACAGATTCAAGGAAACCAACTCTAGGAATCCATGGGGATGGTGTGGTTGGTTCTATATCCCATGCCTCTGTAAACCGATTATCTAATTAGATGGGTTAGATGTATCTTAATTCAACTTCTGGTAATAATGCTTAAACTATTATGATCCCTACTCAGACCTCCAAAGTGAATTTGGTGCAATTCACGCAACCAAAGAATCCTTAACAACCTGGATGAAAGAAGAAAAATAACAAGAAAAAAATTATAATTATGAGAAAGGGACTACTCCCACCTAGAATACCCAAGAGGGGGGCACTAAATAAAAAAATAAGAGTCAATTTACTTACATGATTTGTTGGGAGGACCACCCCACTCATCAATGTCCTAGGAAGTATGAGATTCATCAATATTTAGCACAACAAAAGGCCCCCAACAACCTGTTATCTTAACTGATCCTTTCCCTCCTAAACCTAAACATATGGTTGCAACAAATCCTTCCCCTCCGCAAGGTGGCATGGAAGGTAACCCTCATCATGAGGGGTCTTCCTTGAATTCTCCCATTCTTTTGTGTGACCAAACAATTAATTTCCATACTTGGGAAAAAAACATGAATTTTTCGAACCTTCCCATGATG
>SNQJ01S0140545.1:0-20333 GCA_010110895.2 Picea sitchensis | reverse complement strand
TTTTTCCCTGCTTGGGAAATTCACTCTATCTCTCTTTGGTGATTTGTGGATGATTTTACTTGTCTCTTGGTGAAGGAAGGCTAGGTGCTATCTCTTGGATGCTTCTTTCTTGGTAATGTGATGGAATATTCTTTATAAATGAGGGTTTTCATGCTATCTCTTGAACTCGGTAAGGAATTTATGAAATTGTGTTGTTTCTTATTGGTTTTAAGGTAAACATTTTCAAAACCATTGGAGTATAAGGGCATACACGCTCCATAAATATCCATCTTTATTTTCATTGAAAAATACATTTTGCAAAGGTTACTGCAAGGAGTAAAAGGGTTTACACCCTTGTAGATTTACCTTGCTAAGGTTACTTTTCCCTAGGGAGTAAAAAGGATTACACCCCTAGAGAATTAAAAAACCCTAGATAATACAAAAAAGACTCAATTAACCCAATTGATAAGGCACTAATCTACTTGCATTGGATATTGTATATTCATGCATTGGTATACGTGAATTTTTGAGATATTGCAATTGTTTAAGTTGGATCTAATTCTACTTTCTATAAGATTTCTTGTGCCCTAGGGGTGTTTTGATTGGCTAAGTGATTCTCATTGTTTTTATAAATTTATGCTATGGCCAATAAGGCTTCATTAAAATCATATTTATCTCTTGGCTTTCTCACTATTCTACCACTAAATTTCACTCGCAAGCTACTATAATAATCTACTAGTTAGCTATCTTTCAGGTGGATTGCTTGTTAATTTTGGTGGCTAGAATTTAATATTGTAGCAATTGTTTGCTACAAAAATAAGGATTTTAACAAAAATTGTTGATAACTCTACATAACAACCCCCTAATCACCATCAAAAAATTGCTTTAATCATTGGACGTTTAATTAGTCATTGCTATCTTTGTTTCCAACATCTTGTACTTGATTCTTGGTGGTTAAATTTGTAGCTCTTGTAATTATTTATTGTTGATCTGTATATTTCCATACTACTAAAATTTGGGATAACGAGGTTACTTGTTGAATCCTCTTTGGTTTTGAAGCATCTATCACTAGATATTGTCTTATTTTGGGCAAGGCTAACATTGTTTGTAGGTACATCATCTTTGGAAAACAATTACCCTCTCACAAGACTCTTTCCCAATATTCATCTCCACATTTGATATTGATCTATAGGGACACCTCTCATATCCTTTCAACTTCCATATCAATCCCCCTAGGGTCACCCAGGATTCCCCCCTCGTGGTGATTTCATCACTAAAGTGAGGGGAGTGTTTATCTAAGGTGACAATGGGTAAATACTCCCATAGTTGTCACACATTTATGGTTTGTGTTGGGATTTTCCCAAGCTACAATTTGTGTGATAATATGGTCCACATTTACCCCTTGGGGCATGTTTATTTATAGGATTAGTCATGCTCCTAGAAGTGCCACCATTCCTGGGGGAACTCACTCTTCAGGAGCTCCTCAACCCTCTAGTAGTACAAATACAAGAGGACTACAAGGTTCATCATTGACAAATGAACCTATTTCCGACGACCCTTGATGGTCATCAATGCCTTCCAAGCTGCCATATGATATCCCAAATTTTGACATAAAGAAGGGAGAGAACCCCTCCACACACATCATGACATACCACTTGTGGTGTTCATCCAAGTCATTGATGAATGATAGTGTGAGGTTGCATATTTTTCATAGATCCCTGACTGTAGTTGCTGCAAAACGGTACATTGAATTAAGAGGTAGTTTCTTCAAAAGATTCAATGACCTGGAAATGAAATTCTTAACGCATTACCAATTTTATATACGATACAATATAGGGACAAATATCTTGACTTTACTATGTCAAGATAGTGCCATTCACATTTTCGATCATGTACATGAGTGGAGATGGAGATGTAGGATGATTAAGACCCAAATTCCGGACAAAATACTAATGGAGTGATTCACAAAGTCCCTCCTACCACCCATTGCTTGAGATGTAGATATGGTCAGGAAAAACACCGAAGAGAAAACCATTATGCATGCCCAAAACTTAGATTTTATTTATTCGCAGTCGGGTGCACTTTATGACATCATCCCAAATGCTCCTAGGTCGTTGACAGATTCAAGGAAACCAACTCTAGGAATCCATGGGGATGGTGTGGTTGGTTCTATATCCCATGCCTCTGTAAACCGATTATCTAATTAGATGGGTTAGATGTATCTTAATTCAACTTCTGGTAATAATGCTTAAACTATTATGATCCCTACTCAGACCTCCAAAGTGAATTTGGTGCAATTCACGCAACCAAAGAATCCTTAACAACCTGGATGAAAGAAGAAAAATAACAAGAAAAAAATTATAATTATGAGAAAGGGACTACTCCCACCTAGAATACCCAAGAGGGGGGCACTAAATAAAAAAATAAGAGTCAATTTACTTACATGATTTGTTGGGAGGACCACCCCACTCATCAATGTCCTAGGAAGTATGAGATTCATCAATATTTAGCACAACAAAAGGCCCCCAACAACCTGTTATCTTAACTGATCCTTTCCCTCCTAAACCTAAACATATGGTTGCAACAAATCCTTCCCCTCCGCAAGGTGGCATGGAAGGTAACCCTCATCATGAGGGGTCTTCCTTGAATTCTCCCATTCTTTTGTGTGACCAAACAATTAATTTCCATACTTGGGAAAAAAACATGAATTTTTCGAACCTTCCCATGATGCGCCATAAGAAACATCTTCTTCCCATCCTGGTGGCCCTCTTCATATTGAGAAGCCATTTTTTGACACATCTTTTCACCCCTCGAAGGGATTTATTCGATGCATGATGTATAATCTCAACATATTAGCTACCCACAACTATAGTATTGTGCAATACTTGGCCCAGACACCTGCATGTGCCATGTCGGCGCTTGAAGTCCTTCAAAGATTCCCACTGCAGTTGAAAACCTTGTTTTCATCCATAGGTGGGGTTTATCCCTCATAATCGAGTTTGATGACCTTCAATTCTACTCAAGTTACTCATAAGATCTCCCATCAGGCCACCTTTCATATCATAGTGTGATCGATGGGGAAAAACATTTATCGAATGGTAGTAGATGAAGGAGCCTCGACTTGAATAATGTTATTTATTATTGGAAGGAACTTGACTCTCCTAAGCTTGACACATATACAACACTACTGAAATCGTTTGATGGACACATGTTCCAGCCTCATGGAATAATCATTGCCTTACTTATTGATTTGGGTGGTAAGACTGTCTTTGTTGCTATGGAGTTTGTCGATGCACCTCTTGAGTAAAATTTGCTACTCATGGATACTTGGTTCTACGAGATGACTGTAGTTGTTTTGTCATCTTTAGGGTCCTACACTTCCCTCATTATGGGAAAATAGTGATGATCAATCAACTTTCATTCTGCACCCTAGACCTTGGATCCAATATGGGGTCAAACGTACCCTTTTTCAATGATACTCAACATTATTATATGAACGTTGGTGTAGGTATGTTCAAATATCCTTCACTCATGGGATATTTCCCCTTTTCCCACCACATCTTGCTACAAATTTTTCTCCTATCAACATGATTTCATCATTTACTAGTGGATCCATTGGGTCCTTTGATCACTACAAGGAGAACACCTTCTTGCGGAGGTTTTTATGGAACCTACCCGAAAAAATTATCCCTTAGCTGTTTATAGCAGAGATTGTTCACAGAGGCAGGTGACCAAAGGTTTTTGTGAAGGTTTTTTTTTTTCAGTGCACCTTTAAGGACTATATGCACCAGTGCACATCTAAAAATACCACACTGGTGCACCTAAATCGACCATGTGCACTGGTGCAACTAATTCAATCATGTGCACTAGTGCTCCTAAGTTAATCGTGCGCACCGTTGCTCTTACAAACCATAACACCATGGTACTTAACAAATAAAGCACACTGACAACCACTATTAATATGTAATACTAAAATATTGTTGGTGGTCCCCCAATAACAAAGCACATCGGTGCTCTGCCCATAACAAAGTGCATCGTTGCACCCCTAATAACAAAGCACACTAGTTCTCTCCCCAATAATAAAGTGCAATGGTGCTCCAAAACATAACACCCTGATGGTTCCAATAACCCATATTAATATAACATAATAAAATATTAATTTTTATTTTATAAGAAATCAAATGCATCGCAGTTCTCCTCAATAACAAAGCACCCCGTTTCTCCCCCAATAAAAAAGTGCACTATTTCTCCCCCAATAGAAAAGTGCACTGATGCTTCCCCAATAATAAAGAACACCAATAATCCCTATTGAGGGATCCTAAATCCCTTTAACTCAATAGTAGGAACCAAACCTGCCACCGAGGCCCAATTAGACTCTGCAACGTTTAATGGTGGAATGATTCTCTAGATCTTGCGATCCGACCAATTAATCGATGGGCTTTACGTTTTCTTGTGAAAGCTCCTCCTTCAATTCAATCGTTCTCTTTTTTGTATTTTATCTTTTAGGTGGGACCGATACAAGATAAAAGCTGGTATAAACCAACTAGGTAACAAAGGGGAAGGACTTAACGACTGAAGAAAGCTGAGTTTGGGATAACCCTTCTGCTCAAGCATGTAGACAATGATTCTTACACCTACACCAAGCCTAGTACTAATACATTAACCTATTGGTGTTCCAATTATTGACTGAGATACGATTTATCAAGAGAAAACATACATGCAATAAACAATGGAAAGAAAAATAGTTTTCTTAACTCTAATAATCAATCACATATTAACACAACGATTTACTTTTCACCATTAAAGACAAGAATCATAAAAATATTGAATCAAATAACTTATCAACAGATTTAGAGACTCTTACTTGTTACAACATCCATTCATGTGATAAAATTAGAAATAATTCTTCTTTATATCCAATCATACATGCTTTTAATGAAAAACACAAACTTGTCTCTGGTCCTAAACAAGACTTCTCAATTAAGGCATCTCCAAAATAGTTCTTTACAAAACCAAAAAATGAGGGTCTTTGCAACAACCATCGACCTTTTGCTAACATGTCGATCCTCCTATTTATAACACATTATTAACTAAAAATAACTATTAAAAGTGCAGCTAAGTAAAACAAAAACTGGCCACATGGCACTTTCATCTCTTAGTCTTCTAACACTCATCAAATGATCTCACTTGAGTGGATGAATCTTCTCATACTCCGACCATTTGATGAAGAGATCCTCGCATGTGTTAGCATACGAGAATCTATGTTGTTCCATCGGGGCTGAAAGGATGTCTCTTATCTCTACTGTCCATGCCTGATATTTGACTATTCTAGCACTTAACTACTGCAACACAGTTCGATCCTTGATTGGGTGTTCCATGAACTGTTGCACTTGACCTGGCACCATGTTTTCCACCTTTTTTTATCTCCGCAGCCCATGATGAGTCTTGTTCTGCATGTAATTTGACTATGTCGCACAAGTCGACAAAGTCATCGGGTGTGCCAAATTTAGGGAGGTCGATGCCTCTCATTGCCTGGTTGATATTGGTCCAACTCTTTTCGCACTCGACCCATTTCTCTTGGATTTCACGATGAGGTTCTTGAGCCATTTCTACCCAATATTCGACCAATTTATTTATGCAGTCGACACTTCTTTCCCTGAGTACCCGGATGCCATGCTCTTCAACATCTTGGCCCTGTTGAACCATGCTAGTGTAGTTGATCCTTTCCACGAGTTGGTGTGCTTTCTTGTTGATCTGGATTATTTTCGGCATGAAATGAGAGTGGAGCTATAATAAAGAAATGCATAGAGATATCACATATATCCAATAATATAACAGAAATATATTAGAGATGCAACCATAAACATAGAGATACAGTAACAGATGATTTCTATTAATGAAAGAAATGTACAGAGACTATAAAAATATAGAGTGAAAGACTCGCTAGAATGGTGGCAACTCATCTCTGAGAAGAGATGTGATGGCTACTCACATTCGAAAGAAGATGATTACAATGAGGCTCTGAAGGCCTTTTTACAATAAATAGGAATGCCCAAAACCCTAGACATCCAAAAACCTAACCCTAGGAGATGAAGCGCCAAAATTCATGTGGGCCCCGTTTGGGTAAGTTAGTACATCAACTTCCCGGGGTCGTAACTTTTGCATACGATCTCTATTTTAGGTGTATGATAGCTCATTGGAAAGGTATTGTTGAGGAAATTAATTTTAGGGGATATCTTATGCCTTTGGCTATAATTGAGAACCTAGATCTCGAAAAACCTTCATTTAGGCCCTCAAAATGGCCCCGAAAGTTAAAACCTGCTAAAAATAGTAAATTGCCAAAATTGCCAGAAAATTGTTTTGAGCCAGTTGGAAAAGGTGGGTGGCCACCGATATCCACCTGGATCAATAGTACCACATTTCCATATCCTTTCACATTTCTAGCACCATGAGGGTGTCTTATTGAAGCTCGACTATCTTTGCAGTGAATAGGTGCCACTCATTTGTAAATTTGTTGTAGGCCTCCTGGAATTCATTTCTCAGGAACACCGCGGAATGTGTGGTGTCTTGGTAATATTTTTCCAAGTGGTGTAGATGTTCCAATTCCTTCAGTGCAACATCCTACTCCTCTTCATCCCTTTTCAATATGTCTAAGGTGGCATCTGTGATTTCCATCCCTGTGTCGATAAGCTTGGATGTCTTGGCATGCTCCGTGTTCATCAAATTTTCCTCTATGGTGCTGAGGATGGAGTGATCTAGAGTAATCCTCATCATATTGGTGGTTCTCTTCATGATATCTTTCCTTTTCTAGTCATAGAATATGGCATGTATATCAGAAAATTCATCCACGGGTTTGGGGATTTGTTGATCTCCCTAGGTAAGCATATTTCCCAGGCTTCCGATGGTGTATATTTTTTCAAGAATGAGTTCTTGAAGCTATTCCATGTGTTCCGAGGGTTCGACCTCTAGTTTTTTCCCGTCGGGAGGTTGAGTACCAGTTGATATTTAATCTTCGAGGATAGGCTCGGTACTTACTTGATAATCGACTATTGAGATGCCAATTTCCTGCTATGGAGCTTCTTCATTTTGTTTTCTCAACTTTGGCTCATCCGTCGGACTATCCATTTGGGTCTCCAATACATCGAGTAATTTAGTGTCTAAGAAATTTTTGACCTCCTGGTCATTCTATGGAGGGCCCCGAATTTGAGCATTGGGAGCTGGGGAAGATGCCTTCTCAGGCTCCTTTTCCTCTGTGATCTGCACAGGAGTCACCCGGGACACCTCTGAACTTTCTTCATCATCATAGATGTTTATCAATTCATGGAGGGGGTTTGGTGTACTTTCTCTCCCTGATATTCTTACTATCTATGGCCGAGATGAAACGTCCCCTGGTGACCCGACCTGTGGCGTTGTAACTTAAGGGTTATCTAACTCGACAATTTCGTCAATTTATATTAGCTCAGGGTCGCTTGGGCCTACCCAACTTTCATTTGGGTTGTCGACAGGGGCCCTTGTCATTCCTACGAGGTCTGGGTCATCCTGTAGCTGATAAATTACTCGTTGCTCCTGTTCTATCATGAGAAATCCCCTTGCCCATGCATCCAGTGTCATAGTAAATCCTCTCTTCTACGCCGGAGCCACCAGGGGAACCTCTGTTGCTTCTGCTACTCTGATTTCTTCCCTAGCTCTAAGGGGCTCTTGAGTCGACTATTCTATATTTTTCATCTATTCATATAGGCTCATGGCCCTGAAACTGGTCATTTTGGGGTCGACCATCCTTGCTACAACCTCGTCCTAGTCCTGTGAATTTTCTGTGAAGACTTCATCTTCAAATTTGTCCCGGGTGTACGACCAATAGGATGACACTTGTGAAGCATGTTGCAAGAACAATCCCTTTGGATTGTTCTTGTGGAATCATCCTATCTAGAATCTAAGCTCTAGTTGGCTCAACCCTTCTTATTTGGCTTGAGCAATATCCTTTATCAAGTAGAAACCTACGTGGAAACCATAGGGTATGAATGCCCACTTCTTGTCCTTGACTAGGGTGGCATTGTAGCCTTGCAAGATGGTTTGATAGCATATATATCCTACTACAAGATGGTATGAGACATGAGATGGTATGATATGTGTTTCTCTGGTGTCCCCAAACACCCTGATGTAGGTGTCATGCTCGTCCAAGTACTAATGGCCTACCTTGGAAATCATTTTCTTGGCCGCAACCGATAGTCTCGGCCATTCCTTCTTAAAAAGAATAAAATAAATTTGCGCAATGAATTCATCGCATATGAGGGAGTAATACTTCTTGTACCTATTTTCCCATAGCATGCTGAAGTAGACGTGGATCAGGATCTCTGCAACATGCCAGCTCAGATTCATGCCGACGAAGATGTTTCTAGCGCACATGACATCGAGAAAATATGAATCCATGTAGAAATATAGCATCTCTCCTTCCTTCGGCATGTGATCCTGTTGTATACAAATGCTCAATTGTTTAGAAATTATCTCTCACCAGTTGAAACCTCTCCTAGAGATCACCACTGTGTAAGCCAAGGGCATCCACACCTTTGAAAATCTGGAGCAGTCCTTCTCTCCATATAATCGATAGATGAGAACCATCAAATAGATGTATGTCTCCCTTAAATTGGTCGTCCCGTACCACCCAGTGCTCCGGTTGGTGTACTTGTTTTCCTCCCTCCACCATGAGGCCATCACCTAGCTGGTGTCGTGGCATTCATAGAACTTCACCACAAAGTCTATGTTCAATCGCTCCTTGGGATATCTAAGCTTGTATTATTTCTGAACTTCCACCGGTAAGAAAAATCTGACACACCCACCATTGTTATCGTTGATTATATATTTCTGTGTGTCTGTGTGGTTGATGAGCCACTTTAGGACTTCAATACAGGGAAAAACAAGGGTTCTTCTTGCCACCATATACAGGTACTACCGTCGGATGTTGAGGAACACCTCGTTGTCGAACGCTCTTACATCTGGATCACTGTGTGGGACATATTCTGGGTATTCCTCCCGGTTGATCTTGTTAAAGAGTTCTACCTAATGTGGGAGCACCATATTGGACCCCATGCTTTCCTCTATATCTCCAAAGGTCGGAGGCTAGACAAAAACCTTCTTCATTATTGTTTTAATGACTGGTTCCGGTCTTAGAGTGTATTCTAATTGTTTTTTGGCCCCTGGAGAAGAGCCTTCACCTACCTCTGGTTCTTTTAGCTTCAGTTCCCTCAACGATCGTCTGGTGTTTGGATTTCTTGGAGGCATTGTTCCTGCAACTTGAAATAAAATTTTAGAGACTATGTAAAGAAAAAAAACAGATAAAAAAATATATAAATTGTAGCCATGTAAAATCCACAGACTTGGATACATACCTGTAAAGATTGCTAAAACCTGGTTATTTTGATACTCACAGGATCTCTGCAGCCTTCGAATTACTCGTCTTGCTTCTTCGGATTATCTGAAATTACCTCGCGTGTAGAATAATTTCGTTTACAACGAATCAAGAGAATTTAAACAGGGAAGAACTTTCCATGTCGCATCAACCATTCAATTTGATTGATGAGTGAGATTTAACAAATCTACCGCTGAATCTCTAAAACTTAAGTTCATTGTGGGTTAACGGTAGAGGCATGGGTGGTGATGTGGTCTATCAATGATTTTAAATGACTATTTTGATTGGCGCATGAGGTAGAAACTAATTCTAGATTTGGTATTAATTAGCTCTTTAAATGCTCAAAATCCGATCGTATCTAAAGCTAAAACGTCCCATCGTGTCGCTCTCTCAGTGGGTGGATTGGGGATAGAGGATGTGCTATGAATATTTTCATTGATGTCCTTCTACAAAAAGCTTCGACATCGATCAATCTCACCGTACAATGCTGTCGTGGAAAAGATGACTCGGACTTAGGGAACCAAGAATGACTTGGGTTAAAACGAAACCGTATGGTTCTCCAATCTGGCAAAGACATGTGGCGTTGAAGACTGATGTCCTAATTCACATGTATTAATCGGATTCAGGACTTTCCTTAAGTTATTCATTCTAAAACAAACCTTAGCTTGCCGATGCCAAAAAAGTATCTAGGGTCGATGATAAAAAATAAACCTATCAAGTGCTTCCTTTGGATTATCTCCCTCGAAAAAGTCTCGATGCCGAAAACGCATCAGGGATTGAAGATCGGGAATAACTTTTAGTGCGGTCAGAATGTTTGTTGCAATCTTTTAGGCTCTTCCTGGTTTCGATAAGCGCATCGGGCATCGACTATCGATGATATATTTTCTCTCTTTGTTAACGTCTATCCCTTTTGTATTTTACCGATGCCGAAGGGGAATCGACTATCAATGATATCCTTTTGAAATATTTTGATGCAAAAACAAAAAAATTCCCTTTGCCAATGATGACGTAGATCGGTGCTCAGCGACTGAGGTTTCTCGAGTGGTTCTTATCCATCTTTGAATTCCATCCGATGTCGAATCCAAGCACGTCGGGTGAAGTGTTTTGGCTGTTGATTCTTTATTTAGGTTATAAGGCATTTTAAATGATGGGGTTTCATAAGATCAAACATACCTGAAAATATGATGAGTGTCATGATAATAAGAAAAGAAAAAACATTTCTCAAAATGAAGTCGAATCAAACAATGAAAAAGATCAAGTGGTACCCAAAAAAGAAAATAATTGACAGAGGATTTTTAGGGTGCGTTGAGTGCTCAACACTCCCCCAATAACAAGACGCATTGGTGCGTCCCCAACAAAAAAGTGTGTCAGTGCACCCCCAATAACAAAGTACACTGGTGCTCATATAAAAAATGCACTAGAAAATTGTTTTTTAAACAAAATTAATTAATTTAAAAACCATAAACCTTCCATAGTGTGCTTAAAACCAATATAGCCCTGACGCGGTCCAGTATAAAAACTACATCGGTGCATATTACTATTGGGTGCATCATTAAAGGGTAAAATTAAAAAAGGTACCAAATCAAATCATTGCGTCGAAACATACAACAAAAAAATGAGCAGGAATTTTATATTTTCAAAATGTATGTGTTTATAAATGAAAACCCTAATCAATATTTCATTATTTTTCCAAAATTTAGAGGCGAGACTTGTGCAAGAAATATTTACTAGCAAAGTCTTTGGAGTGAGAATATTTTTTTGAAGAGCCAAATTTACATATCGATTTTTAGAGGAGAAATTTCAGGTGTGTTATTTTATTCTATTCATCATCTCAATCTTTCCCCTTTTTATTAAAACATATTTTAGTGCATTGTAAAAAAATAAAATAAAAGGGTTTCACAGTTACATTCAGTGTTGGAAACCCTAGCTTCCTGGTTGTTTCTCTTAGTTTTCCTCTCAATGTTTCACAAGTAGTTTGTTTTTAAGAAACTGATTTTTATAGGGTTTCTTTACTTGTATATGGGGAATTTGGTATCTATTGCAATGGGATCACTCATTTCATTGGATCCCAAATCCTTTTGCTGAAGTTTTCTTTTAAAAAATTGCTTTTATGGTTCACGGTGCACACTGTACAGGAATGTCACACCAGTGCACATTTTCATGTCAACAATACCAGTGCTCCTAACTCGACCATGTACACCAATGCTCATGTTTTTATTCAATAAGAACTAACATGCATTGCAGTTCTCCACAATAACAAAACACATTGTTGCTCCCCCAATAAGATAGTGCACTAATGCTCCCCCAAGAACAAATCACACCGGTGCACCCCCAATAACAAAGAACACCAGTGCATCCCCAATAAAAAAGTGCACTGATGCACCCCTAATAATAAAGAGCATCAATGTGTCACCAATTATAAAGTGCATCAGTGTGTCCCTAATAAAAAGCACATCGATGCTCATGTTCTTGTCAACAACACCATGGATTTTAAAATAAAAATAACTTTGTTCACATGTTTGGAAGTGCATAATAAACAATAATGATGAATTGTTTCTTCTATTAATTAATAGAGCACAGATGATTCTATTAATTAATAGAGCACCAATGCTTCTATTAATTTATAGAGAATCAACGCTTCTATTAATCTTATTTTGTAAAAAAAATCATAGTTTTTATATCTGATGATTCTTGTATTGTTTTGATATAATATGGTTGATAGAAGTTCAAGGAAAACAACTTATTGTAGCAAGCATGATGGTAGCTCATCCCAATAAAAGAACAAGGCAAGTCATTTATGTTGTATTAAAAATTTAATATATTTGAGTTATTTGTAGGTTTAAATTAATGATGTGTGTTGGTTAAGGAATGTCATGGAAATTCCAAGGGACAAATGAGGGAAAAACTAATACATGTTGGTGGGGATGTCCAAAGAAGTGTACAATGAGATGGTGAAAAAATGAACATAATTGCATCATAGGAGGAGCCATGCCAACAATTAAAATGTGCATAAGAGGTATGTAAACATTCATTTATTCTTTTATGTACATCGAGTTCAATTATTGCATGAAATGCTAATTTTCAATTTTTTTGTTGTAGAAAAGAAAAAAAATGAAACCCATGCAGCACATAAGACAGGATGATGATGAATAAAAGGGTTGAACACAAAGTTTGTGAGTATTCACTTCTTAGATATTACTTAAAATTTCATCTTTGTTATGATATTTATATTTAAATAATTAATTTACAATCATCCATGGATGTCTTCTAATAGGTGCTAACATACAAAGAAGATCCAACTGAAGAATTGATAGACATTGGCTTAAGTATGGGTTGTGAGCATATGTTGAAGTATCAAGGTTTAATTGAACAATTTCTAAGTAGATATGTTTTTTAACTTCCCTTGTTTTATAATTAATGGAACAACAATAAACCTTTATATTAATTACATTGATTGTGCTTTGTCATGGCGTATTAAACACGCTAGAAACAAAGTATGGAGTGCATCCAACATAAGAGATTTTAAGAGATGACATGAAGCATGACTTCAAAAGAATGTGTATTGTTTATGAAACAATCATTGCCATGGTACACTTTTTGATTTACACAATCATGTATACAAATGTAGATATACTTATTACACTTTATTTCTACGTTTGTAGATGGAACATAAAGATGTGGAACATCAAAAACAAGTCGATCAAGAAAACATTAGGTTAAATAACCAAAGTACAATATCACCTACAAGTGATGAAGAAATGAGGCATGCTCACAACTCGAGCGATGATATCAATTCAGGCGATGTTGAATGACAATCGATATAATTGAATGTTACTGCAAGTTGTATGTTTTGGAATATTTGTCTATGAAAATTAATGATTTTGTTTAATGTACTCGACATATTGTACAAATTGCATGAGGGCATGCTACTGATGAGTGTGACAATTACATACTGGTTGCATTTTGATTATTGTGGACCATTACATTGTCTTGTTTTATATGAAGATGGGTCACTTATTCATATATAATTAAATGGGTTTTTTATTTTATTGCATTGTAAAATGTTGTAAAATGTTGCGTTGATGATTAATCAATATATGGATTATTTACATTGTTAAAAGTAATAGACGTGTAATATGTTGGATAACGCATTAATGCAATAATTATATCAAAACACAATAACAAAAAGATAAAAATCAATATTATTCTAACAAATATTTGATTTTGAGATAATTAATTGAAAATTTGTAAAAAAATAATTAATTAAAATATATACATATTGTTGCACTACATTCTTTTGAACTCACTAAACAATGCATTTTTATGAGTTATATGCATTGGTGCTAAAATTGTAAGAACACAATGCTTCTTTAAATGACATAATGTATGATTATATTTGTATCATTTCAAAATATTCTGAAGCCCAAGATTACAATATGCAACAATGAATGCATCAACATAAAAATCACCGTTGCTTTTCATTTATGTGTGCACACCAATGCTTCTTATTTATGTGTGGGCACTGGTGCTTCTCATTTATGTGTGTGCACCAGTGATTTTCATTTTTGTGTCCACATTGGTGCTTCTTATTTTATTTGTGTGCATCGGTGCTTATCATTAATGATTGTGCACTAGTGCTTCTTATTTTATTTATGCACACTGGTGCTTCTCATTTATGTGTACACACATTTTTTCATAATTTATGTGTGGACACCGATGTTTTTCATTTATGTATGCACATTGGTTCCGGTGCTTCTCATTTATATATGTGCACCTGTGCATTTTGACAATAAAAGCATCGAAAAAAAACCTCTGCAACAACCTCCGCCCACCCATTAAATTTTTTTCTAAACCATCCTCTAAAACCTCCACAACCAATAGAGGAGGTTGCAACAGAGGTTTTTTTGAAAATTTTGCCAAATTTTATAACACTAAAATCCTCTGCAAAAACCTCTACTAGAAGGTGTTCTCCTTGTAGTGGATCCTTGGGTGGTACCTCACCCCAAGGATATTGATTCATATGGAGAATCCATGCTTATCACTATGGTCAATATTGTTGATCCAAAAATCCCATCAACATCAACTGATACTGGTCAGTGCCTCAATTCTCATATGGAGTGTGATCAACCTACTCCACCTGTACAAGTTGCTAAATCTCCAAGTTCACATGCCATCCTATATTTTGAGTTTCCTTCAGAAGAAGCCATCCTGAAAGTCATGGCTTCCATCGATAAGCCCAGGGAACGTGAGAATGATTGATAATCCATCCGACCTAGTCTAGAACCAATGAGATTTAGCATGATGAGTTTTGAGCTGAGACTGGGGGAATTTGCTAGGACATCCACTAGACCTCCTAGTTTTGACCCATTTCCACCTTGGTTATCTTTTTTGGAACTTGCCACCAAGTTCTTTGCTTCCCCTATCCTCGAAGATTCATGTTTCATATGTCTTTCATGTATTTATGGATCCCATCAAGGATCTTCTGTAGCTCATGAGACTACTCATGATGAGTATCTTCATATGCAAAAATTTGATCCCATGTGGCATGGCCCCAACATGGTGAGCCATATGATGCCAACATCAACTCATGAGTTCACTGATTATGAAAAATATCCTTGGATTGAGCTTAGCAATAATCTCTACTTGGCATAAATAATCAAGATGTGTGTGAGTCTTGTACACATTTTGACCCCCATAATATAGTTTATATGTGTTGATAGTATTATGGGGACTTTTTTTTTTAAAGATGGAAAATTCGACTAGACTTGAGGTATGTGTTCCCCAACCAGCATATAAGGAGGTTTTTCCCTTCATTTCCTGCCCTTCATTATTAACCGTCCATAATGCCAACACTATGCCTTAGGTTTGATCCCAACTGGTTGAGATATTAGCCACTCTTTTGCAATTCGTATTTGGTTCAATAGTTACTACCCCCCATGGCCACCCTAGCTAGCACCTAGATTTCCATTTAATGTGCATGTTGTCATTTCCCGTAGGCTTGGGAGCCCTCCTTTAGCCCCGCCATGACTTGAATATTGAGCTTCATTTTCTCTCTTCATTTATATTCTGGCCACATATCGTGGGGGTTCCTGAACATTTGTATTGTTTCTTAATGGTTTCCTATGCATTTTTTTGTTGTTTCATGCCTCCTTCCACTACATTGTTGTTTTCCTTAATTCCACTTACCATTATTGTAGTGGCCTTGACCATCTGCCTCTTTTTTGGCAGCCAAATCACATTTTTCTATTTGTCTTATAAGCTGCCTACCCCAATGTTTGCAAACATCGATTTTTCGTCGCAATTCTCAGATGACCGACACTTTTATTCTTTGCGTCTTTTGAGCGATTATTTTCGTTTTGTTTTCACGATTGTAAGCATGAAAACATTAGTCTTTCGAAGCTGTGTTAGAATCATTGTTTGAACTACCGTCATCCTTCTTATTGATATGCCCTTTGCGCCTACATTTCGCTTATCATTCTGTATTGGCAAAACTTTCTAACTGTACTCATTGGACATTCTTGTATTGATTGGGTAATTTGGTTCTATAAGTTTGTAAGACGTTGACTCTTGGATTTACATGTTTTTATTTGGCCTACTTAACCATTGGTATCACAACAATGCACTGGTGTTATGGTTAAATCTCTCACATATATCTTTGATATGATACCTATGTTCGTGTTTATAAAACTATTGGCACGTTGGTCAAACCTGTTGATATAAACGATTATATGATTACCTATTGGCACATTGGTTAAACGATGGATATGAGCTGTTACAATGCAATGGCGCATGGTTAAACATATTCTTTTGTATGATTAATGGTTTCAAACTTTGGTATAACGTTGATTAAACGCGTTGTTTATACACTTACCATTGTTTCATTGGGCAGCTAAGTAACATGAGTATTGAAACCGACGGTTGTACTTTGACCATAATTGTTATGCATGGCAGTGAATAACTCCACCACCTTCGCACGATGGCATTTATGCCTACCACTTATCACCGTTCACTTCTGCTAGCTCACGCATCTCTGCTTCTGTGTGAGTATTGTGATCCAAACCCTAGATTTACCATGTGCTCGGCTCCATGGCACCAGTCGTGCATATTGAGCCTAATGGCAACCAAGCTATGTTAATGTTTGACAATGCCCACCAAGATTTGGAGGACAATGGGTGGCTCACCTTCGTGAAACGATTTGAGGGTTTTAATCTCTGTGTAGCACGTCAGTTTTCCATGACCTTCGATGGTTGTAGAGCCAAGGTCGGCGTTATACAATTGGAAATTGATGAAAAATTTATCAGTTTTGCCACGGGGTTACCTGCCACAGGACAACGTTGGTTCAAGAATTGTAAGGTCGAGGAAGTGCCATGGACACTATTGTTCCTCTTGCACAAAGTCACCTCTTGTGACAGAGGTATGCCCATCTCTGCACTCAAACCACGATGGCACGATACATTAATGCTAGTCAAGTAGTTCGTGACCTGTGAAGGTCGATACGGGCTTGTGTTCCTCTACCACCTGCATTTGCTGATGATTTTTATAGGGTATCCTTTAAACATGCCTTTCTACTTTCAACACAGCTTATATAAGATGTCTAAAAGATTTAAAAGACAGAAGGCTGAAAACAGCCTGTTCCATCATGGGCTTATTAAGCTCATCGTTGTTTATCATTTGAGTTTGCATGGTGATAATTGGAGGGCTTTCATCGCCCGTAATGGCTTTGAGGACACAGACCCTGCACAGGTTGATAAACCTGTGGTAATTGAAACCAAGGTCGAGCCGCCTGTACCCTTACATGTCCTACTGCCTAAACCCTCGGTCGACCCTGGTGTTGACTTACCCGACACTGTAACTAAGAGTGCAGAGGCCATTAAAAAGCCTATGAGCAAAAAGCCCAAGGCAAACCTTACTGCCAATGCCAAAGGGAAAAGGAATGCCCGGATCATTTCAAGAATGGCCAGAAACAATCCTAAACCCTCTGCCGAGTCCAACCCTATCATCCTAAGTGAGGATTCCGACTCTGATGTTGAACGTTTCTTGGCCAGTGAGTACCCCTACTCACAGGGTTTATGTCCCAAGCCCCCTTATGATTTTGTATCGAACCTTCCCCCCTGCCTAAGAAATGATCCTAGCTACCCTGGTATTAAATTGCCTCGTGAAACCCTCGTTCATTTGGCCAAACCCTCGCCTGCTCTTTCTAAACCCACACAGTCACCCTGTGACCAATGCGATTCATGGTTGGAACGATATTACACTGATGTTACCATACTCCAATCGAAGATTCAATCATTGGAAGATCAAATTACAGTGCTAACCAGTCAAAAATCCAAGCTCCAAGCAACAGATAAAAAGAAAAAGACAACCGGCTCCATCCTTTTCAAAAACGTGGAATCAGCCACGACCGTTGTAAATTCCAAACTGGCATAATCAATGCAGCCTCGTCACTATACAGGTATGGTTTTGACATCGTTTTTGTTTTGTAAATAATCTAGTTTGATGTAATGATTTGAATTCAATTTTTAAATAGCTCAGTCACTCATTCAAATGCCTCTGTCATTCGGTGATCATCCTGTACATGCTTTCGTTTTGATAAAAATAGAAGGAATTTCGATTTGATATACGATTCGCTCATAGATTTTTATTGCATTTGAATATTTATTCGTTTGGATTTCATTTGCTAAGTCTGTCTGAGTGAAGTAATGAGATTAATGGTGTGTTTTCAATACAATTCGTCTTGTATCCACTCCTCACGGGAAGTTCCATACTCAATTTAGAATACGATTGTGCTCGGATTCGATCTCGTATGATTCGCATGCTGTGTTTGTCAAATGATTTCGGAAGTGTATTTGCTATGATATGCTGTGTCATAAGATTTTCCAAATCATGAGTACCCCTCTGTTTAATTTAATTTGGAAAGAAATACTCTGTTTCATAAAAAATGATCTCATTAAACTTGTGTGAATGCGCCCGAGTCGTTGGATGTTTTTGATTTGTAATCACTATGTTGAAACCTTTTCTATTCGATTCACTTCTATTCTGACTGAATTATGAGTTGGCAAGATTGTTTTGTGAACTGGACTCGTGTTTTTATTGTTGCTCTGTTTGATTCGTAAAACGAATTGATCGACATTAGTCACTCTTGTCAAATCTGATTATAATTCAAATGAACGATTCTAACCAAAGTCAAAACAATCTTGTTTGCCCAATTTGTAGTAACAAATTACGAATTCTGTGGCTAATCAATCGATCCTATTACGATTTTATTTCAATTCATGTTCGCGCCAGTTTGAATCATTCTATTCGTGGCTATGTCAACACAGTGATAACAATTTGATAAGGATTTTGTTTGGCTTCGATCGTATCCCTTGCTGATAGGATAGCATACCGATTGTACACGATTCGTTTTGATTGTGTCGATTCCAAATTGATATCATACAATTTCACTATGTTTGAATTATGTTTCTGTTCATTCGATTTTGTGATGACACAAGAAACAGAGTACGACTATCTTTGTGATCATTCAATTGATTTGGATACTGTTCGATTTCGAATTGCATAACAAATTCAAATTAAATGATTCGTTTTCAGATTGTTATTGGATGTCAATTGAATTGAAATCTTTTAAAATATTTTTGATTAATTTCAATGCTGATTCTGTACCTTATTTAGACTAGCTACAGAATCAAATGATTCTGTAGCTAGTCTATAGAATTAGTTTTTCTATTATTTTATTAATGAAAGATCCTTCTAATTTGTTCATTTTTGTCCTTTTCAGGTGATTTCGAATTTCATGGGATTTGATGGACAGTTTAGGGGATATTTGATTGTTTTAAGTTTTATTGTAGTTTCCTAGTTTAGTTGAACTTGGGAGATCTCCCCAGATTTTTGTAAACAGTTTTATAACTTCCACAGGGAGGTTTTACCCTATGGAAAAAATTATAAATACTTATTATTTTTGTAATAATGATCATCCTCATTCGTGGGAGAACAAGGAGATGGATTTCTAATACAACAAAGACAAAAGTTGATGTTCTGCTACAGCTTTAGCTTTTCATAATATCAATCTTTTGTTTCATGTTTATGTTTATCAATTTGCATTTGATTAGTGACTACTTTAGCTATCATAGTCCTTTGCAAAATGATATGGTTGAATTAATGTTATCCATGTCTGAATTCTTTCAACATTTAAAAACACAGCAATTACTTGTTCAGTTTATGAATGGCAGATTTGTCTTCTTCATCAATTGAACTCTTATGTATAGATCTTTGCATACAGGTTTACCTAATTGTTAAGATTTATAAATTATATGATTGTTGTGATTTTTTATGTTTTGTTTGTCCTGTAAACAAACTTAAAGAGCATTGCAGCTTATCGTTTATGAGAATCTCCTGAATTATTCGGTGCGGGTTTCCTCCCTCCGATCTGCTTGAACAGTCATCATACACAGGACAAATCTGGAGCATTTCCAGGTCAGTTTGTTGTTTATTTGCTTAGTGTATTTGTTAGTATTTTAGTTAGATATATGTGTAGTTAGTATGTTAGATTGTTTAGTTTCAGTAAGTTTTATTTCTTGTTCATAAAATCATAAAATCAACAAAAATATCTTTCTCTGTCTTAGGGCAGAAAGCAAATGAGTTTTCCAGGTTTTATTTAAATCTATATTTTGTGAATATTGTACATTTTGTGAATAAGTTATATTTCAGTTAGTAGTTTGTATATATAGAAATAGTAGATTGGTTAGTTTGTTTAATAGTTAGTTTTAATTAGGTTAGTTAGATTAGTTCGTTTTATTTATTGTTAGTTAGTTTACTTTATTTAGTTTAAGTTAGTTTAGTTTGTTTAGTTTTAGTTAGATTAGTTAGTTTAGATTAGTTTTCTCTTTGGTTTTCTTAGGACCTTAGATCGGCTAACGGAGCCGCTAAACCCGTCAGGGTGGTTCATTCCAAACGA
>SNQJ01S0140544.1:25037-45142 GCA_010110895.2 Picea sitchensis | reverse complement strand
CACACTTGCTCATGCATGAAGAAAAACAACCACATAAGATGACCTTGCTATTGTTTTTTGTTGTTGTAGCGTCAGTCCTCCATACAGTCTTGCACTGATCCTCCAATCAATCTCTTACTAGCTTGCTTCTAATATCTTTTGTTAACCCTTTCCATGAGCAATCTCCTCAATATATAGGAGAAGATAGTTTAGTTACTTGGATAGAGAATGATCCCAAGATATCTGGAAAGTCAGTATTTTGCCAACCATTCGAAAGCCAACTCATCCTTCTAGAAGATTATTTATAGAAGAATCGAGAACTCATCCATTTTCCTTCTTTAGAAACATGCCCGCACCCTGACTTTGAGTGCAGTGCGAGAAGTTCGCAGTCAAGCTTAAGACAGCCTGTGGGAATTAAGGATTCTCGCAGGAGAGTATATATGCAGCCTGTGAACTTTCTTTTAAACTAAGCTTTCTGGAAACTGACAAGTGTAACCTTTCTCATGAAAATGTTCTTAATAAAGAGTTTGATTTTCTATCATCATGACACTATCATGACATCATCCCGATGACCAAAAATGTGGATAACACCCTCCTCTCCTTTTCTGCCCCCGAGCTTCTAATTTTCACTTAAATTATTTGATTGGCTTCTAAGGTTATTTACTTTATTTCTTCAACTTATCCAACTAGCTTTCATTTTCCTTTTTTTTCCAAAGTAACTTTAATAATATAACTTTAACACCTTAGTGACCCTTTTTATCCTCTTAGTCCTCTTTTTCAATGAGATTGTAGTCTAGAGGGGACAATTATACCACTAAGTCTCCCAATACCCTTGTCAAGAGGAAGGGGACATTACAGAGGATATGTGTAGGGGAGTTCATCCAATGGTAATGATGAGGAGAATGTGGATCTTGTTGTCAAGAGCAAGAAGAAGTCCAAGAATGGTTCTAAGGGTGGGAACAATACAAAGGGTGAAGGGAAGAAGGACATGAACAAAGTCAAGTTTTGTGCATGTCAAAATATGGGGCACTATGTTGGATAGTGTCCTAATAAGAAGAAGAAGAAGACTATAGCTTCAACATATGTGGAGGAGTTTTCCCACATGTTTGAGAAGGAATTTTATTTATTGGTGTGTCTTTCCTCTAGAGCATCATCTACCAGTGTTTCGTATATTGATAGCAGAGCCTCCCGCCATATGACATGTTTTTGTGAGAATTTTACAGATCTTACAGAGATTAAGGATCTTGAGGTGGTGCTTGGAGATGACTCAGTGGTCGAGGCAATTGGTAGTGGGACAATATACTCTCAGAGGGAGTCCCAACCTCCCATGGTGTTGAGATATGTCCTATATGTTCCAAGCTTTATGAAGAAATTGATATCAGTTTCCACTATTGAGGATAGGAGATATGAGTTGGTGTTCCATGATGGATAGGTGCTCTTGTATCCTAAGGGATCCAGTATCACTTCAGATAAAGTGATTGGGTTCTGACATGAGAATTTGTACAAGCTCATGTTTCAACCAACTAGAGCATTGATACATAGTACCAGCAAGAGTGACCTTTGTAACGTATGGCATAGGAGGATGGCCCATTTTCATCATGGGGATCTGAGGATATTAAGAGAGATTTTTACCAGAGTTCAGTACAGAGCACCGAGAGGTGTGCAAGCGGTGTGCAGGGAGGAAGTACACCAAGACTTCTTTTCCAAGTAGTGACAGTAGAGTAGAAGGTATTCTTGATTTAATTCACTCTGATGTATGTGGTCCTATGTCTTATGTATATTTGAGTGGATTTAAGTATTATGTCACTTTTATTGATGAATTCTCTAGGAAGTATTGGATTTTATTCATGAAGACCAAAGGAAGGGTCTTCAAGCAGTTCCAAGAGTTCAAATCTCTTGTGGAGAACCAAACAAGGAAGAAAATCAAAGGGTTGAGGTTGTACAATGGGGGTGAGTATACCTCCAATGAATTCAATGAATTCAATGAAGTATGTGCAAGAGAAGGAATTAAGAGAGAATTTACAGTTCCTTATAACCAACAACAGAATGGGGTTGTTGAGAGGAAGAATAGATCCATAGTTGGGGTTGCGAGAGACATGCTACATGATCAGGGGATACCACTCATTCTTTGGGATGAGGCATGCAACATTGCAATTTATCTGCAGAATAGGAGTCCACACAGAGTATTGTGGAATAAGACTCATGAGGAGGCTTTCTCTGGGAAGAAGCCTGAGATTTGGCACTTCAAGATCTTTGGGTGCCTAACATATTCACATGTCCCTTCTGAGAAGAGGACAAATATAGAACACATGATAGAAAGGGGTATTTTTGTTGGGTATAGTGACACCTCAAAGGATTTCTACATATATATTCCTCCTTGAGGAAGACAAATGTGAGATAGGACGTGATATTTGAGGAGGATAGATACTTTAGGAGGTCACAAGATGTTGAGAAGGGGGAACAATAGGCTCCTCAGCTTTATGTGATTCCATCACAGAGTTCAAGACCACCAGTATCAGGGATGATTGGTCCACAGGTGACAGGGTCACAGATCATTGGTCCTCATATTACTAGTTCATTGGGTATAGTCTCCCAGTCTATTGGTTCTTAGATGACCATAGGATCATCTTCTTCAAGTGCTCAGTATTCAAGTGGTGGGATTGAGGAGCAGGAGTCCCCTCCACATGATGCTACTTCAGATAAGAGGAAGCCAAAATAGCTTCAAGACACTTTGAAGGAATCTGAAGGATCTACGGGGAATCCCAAGAAGGCTGTGAGGAGGAGTAAACCTCCAAAGAGATTTTGTATCTATTTAGCTATGGTGAGCAGCATCAGTGAGTCTGAGCCTTGCACTTTTGAGGAGACAGCAGATCAGCAGGTTTGGAAGGATGCCATGGTGGAAGAGTACAATTCCATCATGAAGAATGATGTGTGGGAGGTTATTTTGAGACCTGAAGGGAAGTCAGTGGTGACTTCCAGGTGGCTCTATAAAATCAAGCATGTTGCAGATAGCAACATTGAGAAGTACAAGGCTCGGTCTCTAGATTGAGGGTTCTCACAGGTAGAGGGAGTTGATTATGATGAGACCTTTTCTCTAGTTTCTAGATACACTTCGATCAAGGAAGTAATATTCATTGCAGCAGAGATGGGTTGGAAGATCCATCAGATGGATGTGAAGACTGTATTTCTGAATGATCTCATACAGGAGGAGGTGTACATTGAGAAGCCACACAAATTTGAGGTGCATGGGAGAGATTATCATTTGTGCATATTAAACAAGGAATTTTATGGACTAAAGCAAGCTCCCAGAGCTTGGTATTCGAGGATTGATACATACTTGCAGCAGATCGGTTACAAGAAGAGTGAGACGGATCCCAACCTTTACTACATTGTGGTTGGTAATGATCCTCTTATTCTTGTGCTATATGTTGATGATATTTTCATTACATGGGAAAAGAGACTCATAGATGGTTGCAAGTGAATTCTTGCTTCAGAGTTTGATATGAAAGACATTGGACCGATACATTATTTCTTGGGATTGAAGGATTGGCAGGAGCCAAGACATATTTTTCTGGGACATGGCAAGTATGTTGTTGATATTCTGAAGATATTTCAGATAGAGAATTGTAGGCCCATATCCACACCCATGATTACCAATTGGAAGAATACCAATGCTTATGAGACAGAGTTGGTTGATCCCACGGTTTATCGCTAGTTTATAGGCTCATTGATGTATTTGGTCAATGCCAGACCAGATAATTCTTTTGTTGTCAACACTCTTAGTTAGTTTATGGTGGAGCCTCAGAGAGTGCATTGGGTGGTAGAAAAGCATGTGCTCGGGTACCTATGAGGTATGGTGGATTTTGGATTGGACTATGTGAGATAAGATGGAGTCAAATTGATGGGCTATATAGACTTATATTGGTCATAATGTGTTGTTGACAGGAAGAGTACTTCAGAATGTTGTTTTGGATTGGGCTGAGCAGTTGTATCTTGGTTCAGTCGGAAACAAAATTTAGTGGCACTGAGTTTTTTTTAGGCTGAGTACATGGAAACCAGTCAGGCCAGTTGTGAGGCCATATGGCTTCACAAGTTGTTGGTTGGGATATTTGGTGTGCAGTTAAGGCCAACGATGATTTACTATGACAATAAAAGTTGCACAAAACTATCTGAGAATCCATTTTTTCATGATAGTTCTAAACACATCGAGATTAGATATCACTTCATCCAAGACTATGTTCAGAGAGGGGTGGTTGAGATTCATTTCACATCCATTGATGAGTAGGTAGCAGACATACTCACTAAGTCTTTGGGAAGAGGCAAGTTTGTACCCTTTAGAGATAAGCTGGGAGTGGTGAGGAACACTTTCCTCGGTAAGAGGGAGTGTTAAAAAGTGTACCTTGGACAAGTGGTTCTCACATCACTTAGGTGCCTAGTATGTGGGAAATTGTCCGATGTGGTCCCTAGCACATTAAATTTATGATTTATAAAGTTAAAAGTGACTTTTAGAACATTTTATGAATTTAATCACCACCATTGATGTTGATGGCCCAATATCTAATCTCAGTCATTGGATCATGTGACTTTCCATCTTCCCTCCAAGAATCTATTTAGGGAAAGTGAGTGCACCCATTTTCATTCTTCATGATAATTTTTGGAGAGTGCAAGAGAGAGATCTGGAGCAAACAAAAGAGAAGTCGACTTGCATCCAAGGGCACAAATTCCAAGAGAGGAAGATAGCACACAAATCGAGGTGATTGCTACAACATAGAGGGAATTCATACATTATGGATTATGTCTCATACATTAGAGGAAAGTATAGTTCATACAACATAGGAGGTGCACAAATTTCTAGGCACATTGGCACTGAAATCTAGGTAAATTTATTGTTGGAAATTTTGTACTACAAACCCAGAATTTGTGGCACGAATTTTAACACAATGCGTATAGAAATAAATGATGTGACAGTCGTACAACTGTATAGATTTCTTTCACAGATATCGAGGAGCGTATTTTGGGATTTTTCAGGAGGATTTTTGGCACGTTTTCTGAGACAATTTTTTGGTGTTCAAGTTTTGAATATTTTGTTGTAACAAAATAATTTCTCTGAGTTCTGAAAATAATAAAATCCCCTCTCTCATTGGTTTTCCCCTTGTGGGTTTTTCTAGGGTCGATTTGAACAAAAAAAATTGAGTTATAATTTATGGGTGTGAGCATTTAATTATGTTATTTATTGTTGTAAAAGACTTCATGTGTTTCCTATTATGAGTTTATGTTTATGCTAATTTATTTGCAAATAAAAATGCAATGTGGGTTGGGCATTAAACTATGAAAAAACTCATTTAGAGTTGAAACTGGGTTGGGGTCCAAGAAATTCTACATTATTGTGGGCAGACAATTGTACAAGATCCCAGAGATAGCTCCACCTACCGCAATTTATTTGGTCTTAGTTGAGTAGTGCAGGAAGGTCATCTCTCAAATTGGGAAATTTGTCATTTTCATGATTCACTCTCAAAGTGAATGAAAGGTCACAACCATGTCCATGGCCTCTGCATAGGGATCCTCTATGCAATAGAAGCAAGTGGAAAAAATCGTGGAATAATATCAAGACATATTCACCTCACCTATCGGGGTGCCTCTACACTATCAGGTCAAGCATTCAATTGAGCAGACCCCCGTAATGCCTTTTCCTAATGGGCTGGTGTATTGGTGCTCTCTCCTAGAAAATCAGGAAATCAAGTGCCATATTCAATAGGTACTCCAAAAAGGGCACATTCGATCAAGCTCCTCACCCTGTGAAATCCCAATTGTCAAATCAAGTGCCATATTCAATAGCTACTCCAAAAAGGGCACATTCGATCAAGCTCCTCACCCTGTGAAATCCCAATTATCATTATGCAGAATAAAGACGAGACTTTGTGACTCTGTATTGATTATAGAGCTCTGAACAAAATCATAGTTGGGAACTGGTATCCAATTCCTCAAATTGACGACATTCTTGACTAGCTCAAAGGGGCCAAGTACTTTAATAAGATTGACATGAAGTCTCACTACCACCAGGTCTCTACAGAATAGACCGATATATGGAAGACTTCTTTCAAGTCTAAAGAAGGTCTTTTTGAGTGGTTGTCCATTCCCTCTGGCTTGACGAATGCCTCGACAACTTTCATGAGATTGATGAACGACATCTATTGGTCCTTCACCAATTTCTTTGTGGTTGTATATCTAGATGCCATCCTTGTCTTTAGCAAGAGTTGGGTAGAACACTTGCAACACATTTAGCAAGTCGGCATCCACACTCTGCAACAACACAAGTTATATGCTAACCTAAATAAATGTTCCTTCAACATGAACAAGGTCCAATACCTTGGATACATTGTATATGAGAATGGGGTGCATGTTGATCTATCCAAGATTCAAGTCATTTGAGACTGGCCAACCTCGACAACACTCACCAAGCTTTGGATATTTTTTGGCCTTGCCAACCTCTATCACAGATTCATATTGGGGTTCTCCCATATTTCATGGGCTCTCAGCCAAGTGACCAAGGGTGGTTGCAAAGACAATTGTTTTGGGGGCAAGTCATAGCAGAAATCCTGAAAGGATATGAAACATTGTTTATGCTCAACCTTGATGCTCTTCTTACCTAATCTGCAACAATCATTTGAGATCAAGACATACACATCCAATTATGTTTTTGGTGGCGTTCTCACTCAACATGGTCATTCGATGGCCTATCACAGTGAGACACTCTCAGATATCGTCTATAAGTACCCCACCTATGACAAAGAAATGAATCTCATAAGTTATAATGGAAAATCGATGCATGTTCATACTCAAGTACAAAGACAAAATAACTATAATTGTTATAACTAACTTGATTAATCAATCAAATCAACTAAAATTTGACCCCTAAATATGATACATTTAATCTACTCTCGACTCAATTAACCATTTAACTAAAAATACTATAATAAATACCAACAAGATCCTCCTAAAAAGTGGAATCCATCGAATAAAGGGTGAGTAAAGATAATCTTTCATGGAGCCTCAAAAGCAAATCAAGATAAAAGGCATGGTTAATAAGGAATATGAAGGAAAACTTTCAAAAACATATTCATCCTTTTTAAATAATTGAAATTGGAAAAGGAAATACTTAATTTTGGCAAAGTGATGAACCATCGGTCTGTTTCTCTAAATGCATAATAAGCAAGAGATCTAGGATTTGAGCCCAATATGATGGGGAAATAAAGATCATAGTGGGATTTGACCACAAGATATATAATTTTGGTAAGCAAAATAGCCAAAACTCACCACAACAACATTTGGTTTGGTAAGAAAAATAGCCAAAACCCACCAAAACAACGAATAAAAATGTAGGAAAAAATAACTTGGCTCCTTTTTCAAATTATGGGTTACATTTCGAAATTCAAACTGGAAAGCTCGAAAACTTGTAGAAAACTAATGATAACTATAAGAAATATAAATATATTATTTATTATATGATATTATTTTATAAAATATATATAATCAATCCAAAATAATGAATCCTATTAATTAATAATCATAATAAAAGCTTTCTTAAAATTTTCATATAACCCTTGTTACAAACAATTGACACTAGGCTAAAATATTTAAGATTTATACTGGATAAAAAAGAGAATATATGAAATCCGTATGAAATACTAATTGATATTAATCACTATAACAAAGTAGTTTTTCATAAAAGTTGGTTACATCATACTCACATTGTACTATTGTATATTTTAGCTAAGAATTATTTAGTTATTTTCAACAATGTAATTGTTTAGGTTTTCTCCTTTCAAATGAACCACGTAAATTGATGGATTGGGAAGACCTTGCAAGAAATATAGAATGCAATTATTTTAAAAGTAAGATCTTCCTATGAGACCAATTAATATTTTATGTAAATTTGAAAATATTTGAATTTTCAAATGATAAATTTTTAAATATTTATTTTTAACCCTCTAAAATTTAGAATAGAAAAAGATTCCTAGGACAAGGAATGAAAGGGGAACAAACATTTCACCTTTTATCTTGGAAAAATGTTTTGAATTCTAAAATAGTAAGAGGGACAACTATTTCAATATTAGATTTGGTGAATGATTAAATGGGGCAAGTTATATTTGCATATAGCTTTCAATATTCATTGATGTAATATAGGTTTGCACTTATCAAAGTATGTTATAGTCGTATTAAAATTAAGAAAACATAACATATATAAAATCAATAATTATAAAAATATTTTATTTAAATGATGGTGTAAATATTTTTAATAAAATTATAGCATTAGGAAAAACCTTCTAATGATAAATTATTGACTGTGTAATCTTGGTGTAAAGATCTCAATTACAACGAGTGGGGTGGAATGGGATGATGATAGGCACGAAAGGGCATAGGGTTAGGTAAAAGGGTAGTAGGTTTCAATTTGTAGGGTTCCAAAGTAGGCAACAACAATGTCAACTACACTCAATGCTAGCAAGTGTTGAGATAGATGCAGGTAGCAGATCCTATAGAGATTCAGTCACAGGAGAGATGAAATTGAATTTCTTTGTATCTGAAATGGTGGGGTAGGAAAGGACCTAATAGAGGAAGACACAACTGTAAAGAAGGACCAAGAGGTGAAACAATCAAAAAATAGTCTGAAAAATGGATGCCTAGATAAAACCAAAGAAAACCTAAGGTGTGAAGTCACATCCCTCAACATTGGTTAGTACATATAAAAAATGAAATAAAATGTGGTCATAGGGAAATTTATGGGCATTTGTCCCTTTGAAAAATATTTTTTAGGTTGGGTCAAAACCAGATGGAAACTCAAAGTCCAAATCGACCTAAAACTAAGTTCCAAAGGCTTTTTCATGATCATTTTTGTCTGCATATATTGGATAGAACAATTTTCTCCAGAGAAGGAAGACTTCACTGAATCCCTAGTCTAGATTTGCATGTACTCCCTTCCTCAAGAATTTTCGGAGAAAGAAACCTTAGAAAGCATAGGTAATACCCTTGGATCCTTTGTCAAAAATTCAGAGATTACCAAATATGGTAGTTATACCTCCTACGCAAGGATTTGTGTTTATATGAATGTCTCAAGGGATCTTCTAGAATTGATAAGCATAAACTTCAAAGACTCTGAATAGATCCGTAATTTAAATTATAAACATATTCCCTTCAAATGTCAAAGGTGTCATGAATATGGCCACTTATTTAGAGATTGCTTGCCCATGTAATGTAGTAGAAACCTCCAACACAGATAAAGTGACCAGAGATAAGGAAGATTTCACCCAAGTCCCCAGTAAATTAAAATATAGAATGAAAACCACCAATTCCACCACCTAAGATCAATCCAAAGATACCAACAATTTTAAGGTCATGGCCTCAATAGAGGAGACAGTAACCCAGACAAGTGAACCCTTAATAGTCATCGGGGAAGAGACGCAAAGGTTTAGTATCCCACAAGAAGATCCAAAGTGACTAAAAAAGTAACACAATATATCAATCCTAAGGTTGACGAAGAAATAATAGAAGTTCAATACAGGATCACAAAGAATGAAACACAACAAGATTTAGAGGAGGACAATTCACAATAGGACATGGATTTAAAATAGGTGGAGATTAATCTCCCATATTTGATAGTTATAAATGGAGAGAAACACCTCATTAATAAATTAGAAACATATCTCCAACAACTCCAAAGATATTTCATGAAAGGTAAAATGAAGATTGGAAACTCTTTCAAGACCCATTCTTCTATAGGTGGCCCATGTATTCGAACTATTCCTCTTAAATCTCAAAAACAACTAATCACATAGGAGAAGAAATGAGGTAGAAAAATAGATAAACAGAAGATGAAGGTAAAAGGGGATCTTCTAGTTGACTCAATCCAAGCGAAGGGGCTTCCAGAGAAGTAATTATATCAACCAAAAGTTTAAAATCAAGTTCTTCTCTTGGGACATTAGAATGAACACTAGAAGTAAACATCACTTGTTAAGGAAAAGAATCACATAGGAAAAATGAAGAGTAGTGATGTTATAGGAAACTAAGTGCGCTTTTGATACAATGGAGACCATAGCCAATAAATGTTGGAAAACATGTGAAGTCTTTGCAGTGGAAGTGTAGGAAGTAATAGGAGGACTAGTGCTCCTTCGGGACCCAAGCCAAATTACCCTCATGAGTTTGATGGAGACTAGCATATTCATATCATCCAACTACGCATTGATAGGATCTCAAGATTGAGGTTAAATTACTAATTCTTATGGACCCTCCAATCCTACTCTTAAGAGGCCATTTTTGGACTCTCTCCAGACTTTTGGATCATCTCTATAGGGGTAGGATTGGCTTCTAAGGGGTGACTTTCATATGACCACATCCTTATAGGAAAAGAGAGGTGGAAACATCAGTTAGACGTAAGTAATGTACATTTCAAAGAAACCATAGATAATTTTGTTTGGTGGATATTCAAACAAGTAACGGATGTCATACCTAGAACAATAAAAGAGGGGGAGCACAATAGATTGCAGCCAAAACGAACAAGTTTCTAGTCTTGGGATCTCTCCTACATGGTAAGGCTTTTATCAAAATAGAGATCCTTCACTAATTGGGATAAAATTGTTGGTTGATCAACCTTACATGGGAAATAACTCTTATCCCTATACCAAAACCCCTTAGATTTGAAGCAATTTGGTTTGATCACCCAAACTTTATGGAAAACATAAGAATTTGGTGGAAGGAAGGAGACACCATCCAAGGATCCAAGATATACCAATTTCAAGAAAAGTTGAAGAAAATCAAGCAAAGAATTAAACTGCGGAATAAAGAGGTATTTGGTAATTCATTTCAAGATAAAACGAAATTATAAAAAGAAATGGAAACCATGTAGACAACCATCATTCAATCAGGGAGATTAAAATAAATGGAAACCCAAGAATCCCACCTCCACAAGGAGATCAAAATCTAAGAAAAGAAATAATAAGTCCTTTGGAAACATAAATCAATAATTTGATGGTTAAAAGGTCACAAAAACAATAGATTTTTTCATAATTTATTGATAAATAGAAGGAACATGAATAGAATTATTGTTCTTAAATATATGTTTGGAGAAAATTTTGAGAAGCATGAATACATCAAGCTAGATCTTAAGAGATGCTTTATCTAGTTGTTAATTGAGCCTCAATACAACAGAAAAGAAGCAATTCAATCCATCACAAGATTTATCCCCTCTCTGATCTTTCATGAGAAGAATTTAAGCTTGATGAGACCTATCACTTAGATAGTTAAATATATAGTAGAAAGTAAGTCCTCATGGCCTGATGGTTTTATCATAAATTTATTTCAAACCTATTGGTCAATGGTGGGTAGAGAAGTATGGGAGGTCATGAAGGAATCAAGAATTTCAAAAAGAATCCTTCAAGCCTTCAACTAAAATTTACTCACTATGATCGCCAAAGACCAAAATGAAAACACAACTGACAAATTCCAACCTATCTCAGTCTATAATGTGATCTATAAAATCATTACCAAATTTATTACTAACAGATTGAAGCTTATCATGAATATGATAAGTTCCCTAGAACAAGGGGCTTATGTCGAAGGTAGACAAATTTTGGATGGAATTGTTGTAGCCCATGAAATTTTATAGTCCATGAAATATAATAAATACACAAGCATGTTAATTAAGATAGATATTTCCAAGGTTTGTGACTGCTTTCACTGGGAATTTCCCCATCAATTTATGGCTTCCTTTGGATTATATCCAGAATAGATATCATGGGTTTATAATCTAGTATCCACTACCTTATTACCTTACTAGTTAATATACTTCAATATCCCACCTTCAACCCCTCATGTGTTATTAGACAAGGGGACCCTCTATCTCCCTTCCTATATATTTTGATCATGGTGTAAAGACTTGAGACAAGTCTGAAGCTAGACCTAAATTCTAACAAACTTAAAAGAATCAATTTCCATCAAGACTCTAACCCTCTATCCCACTTGCATTTTGTAGACAATACTCTACTCATGGGAGAACCCACTAGTCATGAAGCAAATTCCTTCAAGTTGGTTTTGAAAAATTCCATGCTAGCTTCTAGTGATCAACCTATTTAATTCCCTCATCTTATTATTCAATACCCCTCTTACTATCTAACACAAAATTACCGAATTCTTAGATATAAAAAAGGATCCCTTCCCTCAAAATATTTAGGAGCTCCTTTGTTGGAGAATTCCCTAAGAAATGTATCCTAGAAGGACTTGATTTCCAAGATCAAATAAAAACTTAATAGTTTGACTTTACAATTATTTATTGTTTCTGGTAATATCACTCTCTTTAAATCTATATTGCAATCCCTACAACTCTATCTCTTTGTTGTTCTAGTATTTCCCTCTAATATCATCAAGGCCGTGAGGGCCCTTCAGAGAGATTTCCTATGGGGGAGGAACTAAGAAGGAAAGGAAGTGGAATTTGTTCTAGGATCAAGCCTATCTCCCCAAGTGGGCAAGCAATTTGGGTATCAAATACCCCCTAATTATGGGAAAATATCTAGCAACTAAAACTTGGTGGAGATGGGTAAATGGAAAGGAGGACCTCTGGGCCAAGATCTAGAGAGAGAAATATGAAAACAACATTGTAGTCGAATCACTCGTCTGCATGGAGGGGGAAAACTCAATTTCTATAATATTGAATAATGCATGGAATAGAAGAACTTTTATCTAGAATCATTACTTATAGGAGGTTCAGGAAGGCATTGTTGTGCTTTTTTTAGATGATGCATGGTAGAGGGAGAGAAAAATTGTGCTTCACTAAAATATCCAACGAGGCAAAGCCTCACTATTAGATATTGTATAGAAAACTATAAAACAATATTGGGAAGATACCATAAACTCTCAACCCCAGTCTTATAGATCCTAGAAATTGGGGTCCCAGTTGTCAGTTGGGCTAGGCAAAGAATCTACCAAAGTTTTAGAGGAATATCTCAAATCAAGGAAGATTACATACTTATTATGGGGTAATCATGGATATGGCCACTTTATATTCAAACATGCTTATTACCTTGAAGTTGGGCACAACAAAATAGACAAAAAAATCATCTGCAAAATATTTGGAATCCAGAGCAATGGCCAAATGTACCAAGCTTCTTATGGCTCTTATCCAAGAAGAAAACCTTAACTCGGGAAAAAATTGTGAAGTGAGGTTTGAATGCCCTTATATATGCATTATGTGTCAATTAGAAGGATATAGTATAAAAATATTATTCAATGAGTGCCCAGAAGTGAACATGATATGGGACAAAGGGGCCAAACTCATTTGACGATTACACCACCTAAGAAATGACATTGTACAAACCCTAGAAATATGGAGACCATACCCATATAAAAACATGATCCTTAACACATTTTGGCACCTCTTTCATGGTTTCCTACTATAGTATATCCAGAAAGAGCACATCTGGTGCATCTTTAAGCAGAAAAGGTAGAATGGGGATGATATCTAGAATTGTCTTTGATTGAACACCTAGGAACAAATTGAAGTGATGTCTTGTTTTGAAGAGGCCAAACATCGTCAATATAGTGAAATAATAATTATCCTTATGTGGAAGCTATATCAACACATTTTCTCATTTAAATGACCCTTCAACATCCTGAAATCCTATTCCAAGGAATCATGGTCTAGACCTCCTCCCCAATTCATCAAGCTTAATTTTGTTAGTTCCTCCCAAGGAAACCCAGGTCAATTAGGGTCTAGAGGAGTCTTCGTATATTTAACAGGATCCATCATCTATATCTTTGTTCTTCATGTTGGTAAAAATACCAATAACGAAGAAGAATTAGAAGGATTACTAATAGGAATGCAATTGGCTATACAACTCAGCTTCAACAACCTAGTCATAGAGGGCGACTCACAACTACTTATACAGGCCCTATATAGGATCCTCCATGGTAATAAACTAGATAAAATATCTCTCAATTGGAATTTATCAGCAAGATTAATGCAAGTTTCAAATTTGGCCAACTCTATATGAGCTATCATCCCCTCTCATGTATGAAGTAAATCCAATAGCTTGGTAGATATATTGGAAAATGAAGGGATGATTCAAGTAAGATAAAAAATTATATGATGCTAACATGATCAAATCCATAATCAGTTAAGAGATTACTTCTCCTATGTCAACATCAAGGTTAACGAGAACCAATATGAGGTGTCATATGTTAACACCATGACCTACCACATGATCCAAGTGGACGTTGGCATGCACATTAATGTATTGGACATCATGCATAGTTGATGGAAGGTGCGGGATGAGGGAATTCATGCCCAAAAATTCCCATACATCCTTTGATCTTTTGATGGAGTTGGTGACAAGACCTGATTTATGAGACATCATGGTAGCAACAAGCACTTGGTTATTTCAATTCCTAAATAATGGGGAAAGTTTAGAGCTCATGGATGCTTGCGTATTTTAGAAATCCATTGTGGGTGGAAGACATGGTTTAGGCATCGCATCCTTGATTCTTCTAATAAGGTATCTTATTGTCCTACCTCTATTTATAGTTTTAGTATTTTCCAGTTCTAATTTTATGTCTCCTAGCTAGCCAATAGGGCAATTTGTCAAGTCAATTTGGGTCTTCCCTTACTATTGGGGGATTTTTGTGTTGAGCTCCATTCCTCTGGCCTAGCTTTCAATTTTTTCCCCGACCCATCATTATTGTAGTCCACTCTCTCCTCATACTTTTTTCTGTTATGTTAGTCACTACCTCAATTAGTGGCACCTCCTACAACTTGAAATGGTGCTCCTCTTCTATTTTGTAAGCATGGATAGGTTAATATCTGAACCACACCTAGAGTCTAGAAAAAGAGGGGTTCAAAGAAGGTTGAAACCAACACCCAAAATCCATATTCCCCATAATATTCCCTAGTACAAAACCAAAGATAAAAAGGATTCCATGGAGGAATCCAATCAATTCCATTCTAGATTCTCACCTAAGGTCAAGCGGGAGATGGCACACCTAGGGAATTTAGTTAAGGAAAGAGGTATTTCGAGAACAATATGAGGTAGAATACAAGGGATGGATCTATTTAATGGCTTCCAAAGATACAAAAAAATTCAGGATAATAGAGCTTTATTGGCTCAATAAATATTTTATTTCCCCCGAGTTTTGGAGGAAAGAGGCCTCCAACAAGAAGACATTATCCAAAGTTGGAGTTAATGGATATAAAGTTTGAAGCAATATTCAAATCATTATTTGACATAAATATCATTGTGTCCAACCCCCTGTTGATGATTACAGCTTCGTAAGACATCCTCGAGGACACGGACTAAGTGAGTCGGTCTGTGAGAGAGCCCATGAGATGGGTGTGTCGATGCGTGCCCCTGTGTGGGAAGGATTCCCATGAGATGGGTGTGTCATTTGAGATGAAACGATGTGAATACCCCTGTGAGGGGTGAAGGTTCCCATGTTATGGGTGTATCGTTCTCCTCTGTGTAGAGAGTTGAGATGATGTGGTACTCCAGATGATTCTCTTGTGAGACTCAGTGAGATAGAGATATGTTGAGTAGGACGTCCATGTGGCTGAGCACAAGTGGACGTGCCTCTAGTGGTTGAACACTAGTGGGTGTTTGATATCCCTTGTTGTATTTTCTAAGAGTAGGATTAACATGTAACCCTAATTGTGATGTAAAGGGTACAGGACGGCCCCACCATAAAGTGAAAGATAATTAATGTAAAAGATAATTAATACTGTAATTATTAATTATATTATGATTTATTGAGGTCGGACCTGTTGTGCCAATAGACACCACTTTTGATGTGTCTAGTCTAGTATAAATAAAGGTGATTTCCCCATTGAGGAAACACACAATTCACATGTAATTTCGGAATTTCAGCAAGTACATCTTCTAGGGCTGAAGTGTGCACCTCTCTTGGGCATTAGCTTCTTGGTTTTGGAAAGAATCCTTTTGTGTGTTAGGTCTATGGTGTGGGAGGTATTTCACTTGAGAATATAGCAAAGGATTGTTGGGTTTTCTTCCCTTGTTGAGAAGGGTTTCCCATGATATTTCTTGTGTTCTTGTGCATGGTATTTCTTCTTGTGATCTTGGTTATTGCAGCAATTGTTAATGGTGTAGTTGCATTTGTTTATGGTTCAAGTACATGACTAAAATTGAAATAAACTTCATACTTGAGCCTAGCATAGTGAAACTTCAACATGGTATCAGAGCATGGGTCTTGAAGAACCCATTACACAAGCTTCAAGCAAGCCATCCTCTCACTTATGTAGAATCGTACGACCCTCCTAGGGTTTCCAGAAAATTTGTATGACCCTCTCTTCTTGGGTGTTTCAGCACCTTAAACTTGGACATTGGGGCTAAAAATTATATAGGAGTGTACTTCCTCCTTCAACGCACATCCAGCAAGATTCAGATTGCATTTCCAAGCATTTTGAATTTTTGGCCCTAGGGTTCTACAATTTTCTGCAGAAAATTCATATTTAGGGTTTTTGTAGCTCATTGAAGGATTTTTTCAGCTCAACCGTATTCTTTTGACTTTCAAGGCCTATTGTTGGCAGTCATAAGCCCAAAAAAACCTAAGTTTCTAGCCTAGCCTAGTCGTTAGGTTTTCTAGCCCAATTGGCAAGGGTTTGTGAAGAATCTGAAAATATGAAGAACAGAACCTGGGTGGAAGATAGGCTTGATGGATCAAGCAACTTCAGTTCCTGGAAGTCAAGACTTTAGATCACTCTTGAAGAGGAAGATCTATTGTGGACAATATCAAAAAATTTACCAGAGACAACTATCGATGAAGAGAAGGAAGAAAGGAAGGAAGATGTGTCAAGGCAAGGAAGATAATCATCTACTCAAGCTCTTACATTGAAGGGTCAGCTTCAAAATATCAAGATGACAAGAGGTGACACCATTTCTATATTCTTCATGAAGATGTCAGAGATCGTAGATTAGCTAGGTGTCAATTGGAGAAATCATATCAACACTTGTAGGTATGCACTTGTATATATTATTTGTATCATTGTCATGAGGGTACTTGCAAGAGGAAGGAACCTTTGTTGCAATCATGGATCCAGAGGAATCTCAGTGCATTCAGAGGAACAACACACTGGAAGTAAAGACTCCAGGTTTGATTGTTTTAATTATCATGCCTCTAACCGACATTTCTAAGTTTGCTACATTACAAGTAGGTGTTCTAGTTGTGACAACAATCCTTACATTGTTTTGATTTTGGAGATGTACTCATTATTTATCCTCTAGGAGATATTATTGTTTTGTTTCCTTTCATTTTTTTTTCTTGCTCCAGACAGTTTAACAACAAAGGAAGATGTTTACCCTTCAGACTTCATAGAGAGTCACTTGACTCAGAGGGAGTCAAAACTATTTGAGAAAGAGGAAGAACAGAATCATCATTGAAGAAACCAAAGTAATGAAACATGATCACCATCTACCTATGTTTCTATGGGCAGAAGCATCCATGGCAATAGTATATGTTTAGAACAAGAGTCCTCACCAGATTTTGAAGGACATAACTCCCGAAGTAGCCTTCACCGGAGTGAAGCCTGAGATTGGACACTTCAGGATGTTTGGGTGCCCAGTATATTGTCATGTACCCAAAGAGAAGAGGTCCAAGATAGACCCTTCAGGGAGAAAGGGTACATTTGTGGGATACAATGAATCTTCGAACGCATATTAGATCTACATCCCTGGTTAGAGATAGATTGAGGTAAGCAGAGATGTTATATTTGAAGAAGAGATAGTCTTTTAAATATCTAGAGAATCTAAGATGGAGATTGATAGTGAGATAGTATCTTCTCCCCCTTCAGCAGTTCAGAGGGAGAAAACCATTATTCTAGTTGATTTAGTTGTTGTAGCTGATCCAGTTTCTCCAGTTGATATCCCCAGAGATATTGCAGTAGGGAATAAAATTCCTTTCCTGGGCTCAGCAAACTCTGGAGGAGGAAGAGGGACATGCAGCCCCTCAAGGCACATCATGAGAGAGAAAGAGCCCAAAGATATTTTCAAGCTACTTTTCATCCATGAGCCACATCATTGATTTTGATCCTTCTTGTCATGGAGAAGCGACAGGTGAGCTGGTATGGAAAGATTCCATGACAGAAGAATATCAATCCATCTTGAAGAATGATGTATGGGATATTGTTTTGAGACCAGAAGGGAAGTCTGTAGTGACTTCCAAGTGGATATATAAGATCAAGCATGCAGTTGATGGAAGTGTCGAGAAATACAAAGAGATATTTTTAGCCAGAGGATTCTCACAAGTAGAGTGAGTTGACTATGATGAGACAATTGCTCCAGTAGCCTGATACACTTCCATCTGTACTATAATTGCACTAGTTGCATCTATGGATTGGAAACTACATCAAATAGATGTAAATACATCCTTTCTCAATGATGATATTGAGGAAGAAGTTTATATCGAGCATCCAGAAGGATTTGTGATACACGACGAGAAGTATCATGTGCGCAGGTTAAAGAAATCCATGTATGGACTAAAGCAAACACCTTGTTCTTGGTATGAGAAAATGGATGGATTCTTGGTGAGTTTGGGCTTCAGCAAGAGTGTTGTTGATCCAAACTTATATTATCATATTTTTGGTAACAAGTTCCTAATCTTGGTCATGTATGTGGATGACTTATTCCTCACCGGTTCAGAAAGACTTATTGTTGAATTCAATCAAGCATTGACTTCTCAATTTGAGATGAAGAATCTGGGTATGATGCACTACTTATTGAGACTAGAAGTATGGAAAAGGACTAATGAGATTTTCCTGAGTCAAGGAAAATATACAGTGGAGATATTGAATAAGTTCGATATGACAAGACTGAAAATCCATGCCTACACCGATGGTGATGGATTTGAAGAAAATGAATGATGCTTCTACTGATTCAAGCAAGATTGATCCACATTTGTACTGACAACTGATTGGATCATTGATGTGTCTGGTTAACACCAGACTTGATATATGCTATGAAGTGAATGTACTTATTCAGTTCATGAGTCAGTCGATACAGACTCATTGGATAGCAGCAAATCATGTATTTAGATATCTATAAGGCACAGTTGGATATGTCCTGAGATATGCCTCTAGTGTAGACTTGATTTTGCATGGATATGTCAATGCAAATTGGGCAAGGATCTCAGTGGACCAGAAGAGCACATACGGGTTTTTTTTAACCTTGGGGTCTACCATGGTTTCCTGGTGCAGCAAGAAACAGAGCTATGTGGCCTTGAGTACCGCAGAAACATAGTATATAGCATTGAGTGTGGCAGTCCGCAAAGAAGTGTGGCTTCGCAAGCTCCTAACATATTTATTTGATCATGAGATGGATCCTACCATTATTCATTGTGATAACCAGAGTTGTGTGAATCTCTCTGAGAACCATGTGTTTCACGATAGATCAAAAAACATTGCGATAAAATATCATTATATCAGAGACATGGTGCATAGAAAAGCAGTACACTTGCAATACCTTCCTACACATGAGAAAATTTTAGATATCTTCACCAAACCACTTCCCAAGACGAAGTTCAAGTACTTTCATGAGAGACTTGGCCTGGTGGAGAATGCCTCCCTAGCTAAGAGGGAGTGTTTATAATTACAGCTTCATGAGACATCCTCCAAGACACAAACTGAGTGATTCGACCTATGAGAGAGCCCATGAGTTGGGTGTACCCATGAGATGGGTGTGTCGATGTGTATGCCCCTATGTGGGGACGATGCCCATGAGATGGGTGTGTCGATGTGTATGCCCCTATGTGGGGACGATTCCCATGAGATGGGTGTGTCGTTTGAGATGAAACGATGAGCATACCCTTGTGAGGGGTGAAGGTGCCCTTGTGATGGGTGTATCGTTCTCCTATGTGTAGAGATTTGAGACGATGTGGTACTCCAGATGATTCTCTTGTGAGACTCGGTGAGATAGAGATATGTTGAGTAGGACATCCCTATGGTTGAGAACGGGTGGATGTGCCCCTAGTGGTTGAGCACTAGTGGGTGTGCGAGATCCCTTGCTATATTTTCTAAGAGTGGGATTAACATGTAACCCTAATTGTGGTGTAAAGGGTACAGGTCAGCCCCACCATAAAGTGAA
>SNQJ01S0140544.1:0-14388 GCA_010110895.2 Picea sitchensis | reverse complement strand
TATGAGATGTAATATCTTCCAAGGGTTTTCCTACTTCTATAAGGTGGTGTTGTTATGATGTTCCCATCCACCAAGTAGGTTTTTTATTTCTCTTCATTTTGGGTTAATGGCATTCCTAATGTGGCTTATATTGGGTTCTTCCCTTTGCTACTTAGACTATATAGACTCATTCAACAATGAGGGAACTTCTTCCTTAGATCCATTTACATTCTCAAGAATGGTGGTTGCAGTATGAGATGTAATATCTTCCAAAGTTTTTCCTAGTTCTATAAGGTGGTTTTGTTATGATGTTCCCTTCCACAAGTAGGTTTTTTATTTCTCTTCATTTTGGGTTAATGGAATTTTGATTTTTAAAGCTTAAGATAGAGGGTTGCTACATTCCACATTCATAAGCATTTCAAACTCAAAGTTCATTTGATAATAATCAAGATTTTACATCTATACATAATCTTTTGGGGGCAGTGTAGGGATTCCTTGAAAAATTTTGGGAGTGGGGGTTAACTATAGACACTACTCAATGAGCACATAACCTATAATTGTGGTGGATGTGGGATGTCAAACCATTATTAATTGAAGGTGGATCTAGAAGGAAAGAGAGAAAGGAGGAGTGGGTAACATATCATTTTGTATTCTAGTTATAGAAGGCGTGGTTAAAAATTGAGGTTCAATAATTGAGTTGAAACCCTAGCTACACAAAGGAGTGTTGTTCCCCTCCATTTGATTTCACATAAGATAATGAAGTATATTAATCAGCATAGTACCATAATGTTTTTTTTTAATTTATAAAAGTATGGGTATGAAATACTTACATTGAATCGAAAAAGAAAAAAAAAATGAAATTTATAATGAAGATAAAAATGAGAATACATGGAATCTATAACACACCCAACCCCCTAAGTACCCTTTTAAGGGATGGGGTATTAAAATTTTCATTTTCTCAATCATCTCAAAACCTCTTCTCGAGGGCACCATCATCTTCTTCTCATTAATATCTTTCCAATGAATGTCACCATGCTTAAAACCGAGCTCTGGATTAAAAGTTATGGCCTTCCAAAGTTTCTTAGGCCTCCCTTACCCTCAAGTCTCTGCAATTTCCATGTGGCATCCACGTGGCTCTTGCCACTTGTCCTCTAACATGGATTTGATGTGGCATTTTCCATCTATCCCTCTGACCCTTTCTCTATCGAACCCTCAGCCCATCTTCTAAATCGACGACTCTGATTTGTTCGAGCCTCTCTCGTTAGGGTGTTTTCCCGCAGAATCACATTACAATCTGATGGCACACTCCGACCATACATACTCTAACCGATATAATGGCTCTCAGATTTATTCCATCTATGGATTTGAACATGTTGGAGTCTTTACCTGCACGACGGGTAACGTCCATTGTTTTAACCCTTTCTCTACGACCATGTGGGACCCACAGTGATCAACGGTTGAGATCGCATCTCTCCTATTCGTCGATCTATGGTTGTGATCTCCTCTCAAATTCCCTCCGTCGGGGTGTCACTCCCCTTGGTAAATCGAACCGCTCTGACAAACCTCCTCTGTTGGACAGTGGAAATCTATTCATCTCCCATGATCGACGATTAAGTTTTAAGTTAATGACCTAAAGGCCCTTTGCTCGGTTGGGACTACTCTCGTCTTGACAACCAATCAATTGTTGACACGCGTCATCCCTTAGGACACGCTAGCGACCACCTATCTTGGCATGTGGCCCTGCCACCTGGTTGTGACACGTGGCACTCATAGTTCAATATTAGGTCTTATCTAAAACTCGATTCTACTTGACACGTGGCACAATTCCCGCATGACACGTGGACCAATATTTGTATGCCACGGGAACCAATTGCAGTTTGACACATCTTCTTCACACGTACGGCCTTCCTCCATTCGCAGGATCAAGGTTCTAATCCAACGACTAGGGTCTCGTCTTCCTCCTTGCCGATCAAGGGTTCGAATTCCCTCTCGAAGTCCTTTCCATCGAAGTTTCTTCCATTAAGGATCCAACCCAACTCTAATGGAATATACTCTGATGGATCCAACAGTCACTATCCATCCAATTCACCCTCAATATATTGACTACCCTCCGCTACTCTCGAAGGACACATCAGATGCAACATATGGTGAGACATGGTCTTGCCACCTGGCGTGACATGTGGTGTCCATTATACAACATGGATTTCTATCTCAAGACCCCGAGTCACCTTAAAAAACACATGGCACCATCCCTACTAAACATGTGGCACTTTCACCACCTAACACGTGTCATTCATTTCCCACATATTCTCGCTTATAGGTGCCAAGTCTTCATGACACATGGTACCACCCTTGCTTGACACATGGCACCATCCACATCATGTTATGAGCTCTTTAGTAGGAGATGAACAGTCTACAATGCCTTTCGAAGGTTCCTCCAATTACGATAGATCTACGGCCTAGAGCTCCTCTCAGAGTTCCTCCTTCAGAGTTCACTCATCACAATGACTCTGAAAGGCCTAATCCAAAGGCACTCCTTTCACCAAATCTAATGGTTTAGATCATTCATCATTTAGATCTGACGGCTAGGACCAAAGCACATGTTCTAATGTTTATTACCGACAGGGACTCCCATTTGATCCCTTCTTAAAATCACAAGTTGACACATGTCAACCACTCGACACAATGGTGTTCCTTATCAGCATGACACATCACGTTGACATCACCTCTCCTATTAGTATCACTTATATTTTTCTCCCGCCTTTCGACGGTTGAGTTTTAACATTTTCCTTTACTCCAATCAACGACTAGGATTTACTCTAGCCCTCTCGCCAATCGATGATCCAGATCTCCTCTCGAAGTTCTCCTTCATCGGAGTTCTAACCCGACCCAACACTTGAGTGCTCCGATGACCAAGTCTGACTAAAGGTCGAGATTATTTGGTTACAACCAATCAACAGTTGCGATGACTTTGGGTATCTTATGTCGTAAGACCCCGAGAACAACCACTACCACTCATCTAATGGTTTGGACCTAATCACTAAGCCAAATGAACGGTTGTGATCCTTCCAAGGAAAAACAAGGATTTCTCAGGCTTAATAGTCTAGTCTAGGACTTCACCAATTTCACAAATATCTCTCTAAGTATTTTCCAAGACTTATCGAGTTTCAAGAGCTCTCACCTTGGTCCAATGCACTTATAAAGGGAGTGTTGAATAATATTATTATATTATATTTATTAATTAGGCCCTATTGTGTCTTTGTAAAATTTGTCCCTTTTGTGCCTTGACAATTAAATGTAAATTCATAGGCTAAAATGATAGGTCGACCCAGACCTAATTTTAGGCTGGCCATACCACTATTTATAAGGGAGGCCAGTGCCTCATTTGTTCACTTACTCATGAGCTCTGCAACAAGAGTAAAAAGTGTGCAATTCTTGGAAGAGAAATTGTTGCAACTGGGGGTGAAGTCGAGGGTTTTGGTCTATCTCTTGGTATCTCTTGGTTAATTGGCGCGCTACTCTTTCATGGTGAAGGAGTAGAATAGGATCTTCTGCCTTGTTTTTTCTTTATCTATATTGAGGAAGTTTTTGTTGGGTTTTCTTCACCGTGAGGGTTTCCCAGGATAATTTGTGTGTCTCTATTGTTTATGTGATTTCCTCTCTTTCAGTGATCTTATATATGTAGTTAATGTGCTAAATGATTATAATAATAAAGAAGAATCGCAATTGCTATTTGTATAAGTGAAAAATTAACATGGTATCAGAGCATGCCTAAAAGAGACCAACTCACAGTTTATAAGAAGTGGCTAGCCTCAGCGCACCCTCTCCAAAATCTAGTTTTTAGTATTGCAGCTGCTACAGAATTATGGTTTTTGCATAAACCCTAAGTGTGATGTTTCTCCTGTTTAAGGAGGACATTGGGGGAAGTAACCACATCTAGGAGCTCGCCCTAGGATGGTGCATCTAGTACCTAGATCAGAATTCTGAAATTTGAAGTTTGAAAAATTAGGGTTTCATCATAAAACCCTAAGTTGCAGTCATAGTTGTAGTTGCAGTATCAGATGAAGTTGCAATGTCAGTTTCAACACTAGTTTCAATTCCAGCACCAGCTGCAGTACCAGTTGCAGTGAAATTTTTTGTGAAGTGTTGGGACTGTTTTTTATTGTCCTAGTGCGCCTTACCATAGAATATCTTCGGCTAACTTTAAGTTACAAGTTGAAGCACATTTGGAGTTTTAAAGGTTCATTATTTCTTGTCATTGATGTTGGATGGTGCCACTACCTATCTATACTGTCATAGGTATGTACTTACATATGTTCAAACTGTATCACTAATCTAAAGTGTATTTGTAGGAGAAAGGATCTTTTGTATAAACAACAATCATAGATACAGAAGGATCTCAAATCCAGCACATTCAGAGGAACAATGCACACTAGGTTTGACTAACTTGATATGCCTCTATTTGTTATGGAATTATTGTGATTGCTATAGGAAAATTCCCCTGCAAACAGGGGGATTTCCTCTTGGATCTTAGACCCCTATGACCAAGACAGAAAGGTGTTAACTTTGAACATTGACATTCCTTTAAACATATCTAAACTAATCAATATAAAAGAGGAAGAAAGTATGAGTACCTTTTTATGAAGTTTGCTCAGTCTGGGTTGAGCTTGATCTTCAAGTCCTTCAACGAGTCATGCAATCCAATAAACAACGAACACAAAACATACTTCCTATTCTATCACGATTAATTTAAAACTAGATTCATCTAAAGAGACAAGTCCATGAAAATGTACACACACTTTAAGGAAACAAGACAAGCACATGTATTAATGAGAACAAAATAAGGTGCTTACAAAATGTAGATGCATATGCAGCAGCCTCACTAATTTCTCATTTTACAATCCCTTGCTCGAACAATCCATGATCAAAATGACAATACTTTTCACTGATTATTCTCTCCCTTTCACCATGATAATACCTCCTTATATAGGCTTTGAGAGGCTTAACCACCTTAGATATTCTTGGGATAAGTTGAGGATATGGCTCCATTAGTTGTGGAACTCCCCTTAGATCCAGCCTTGGACTTGGACACGAGCCAAACTGACTCAAATATTGCTCAGTTGTCCTTAGAGATAAGGGGGATTTATCCCCAAGATTTTCTCAACAGATCGACGCTCCCTCAAGGTTGGCCATAGAGCATTGCAACGCTCCCTGCTAAGAGGGAAAGGAGCGCTAGCGCTCCTTGCAAGTGGGCAGGGGAGCGTTGATCTCCAAAAATACTTTGAGGATTGTAATTCCTCAAGGTAAAAGCTTGTAAACTTTGCCAAATGATATATTTCCTTCTTCTAACAAGTCTAAGAGGATGTCCCAAGTGTTCTTATGATTTCGTCTGCGATGTGACACATGTGAGGAGAACATATAACTTTTACGACACTTGCAAAAAAAGTGTGACACTTGCGACAATGATAATGAGACATTGTCCAAGTGAGTAATTTTGACATGTAATAGAATGCCCCCCAAAGTGTGAGGTCAGAAGATGGAAAATTGATGACTGAAGTACTTTGTAGACTTTTCAAAGCAAGGGTATGGAGTCAGAGAACCTGGTAGAAGCTGCAAACAACCATCAAACAAATGTTATGACATGTTTCAAACCCAAGGCATGCATACCCATACTTGAGTGATAAAGAACTTTTTAAGGTATGGCCGCCAAAAAATACACTACGGATCCATAATTATATTGACTTAAGGGTATAGACACCAAATATACAATGTGGATCTATAGTTCCATGACATGAACTGATCGTAGCCACAAGAATTACACAGTGGATCTACAATATGAAAAAACATAGCCACAGACCAATACAAAGTGGATATATGCGACAATATATATATCAATGTACTCAAATGATCTCCTTTCGCATCCTGGGTAAAGTAGATATTAGAGTGAACATTCAACCCAGGGTCTTCTTACCAATCCCGATGTGGCACGTATCTAACCATGTGAATAGATTTTTTGATGTCTAACATGGTAGAAACCACTTGATTACTGGTCAATGCGGTAAATCATTAACAAGTGTGAGGGAAATCACCAGTGATTTCAATGACTCCCAAGGTACCCTAGTATAATCCAACGAATGTGAATAGATGAGTTGAAGTCAAATATTTGTGGAATCATCCGATCAGAGGTCAATGATGTAAACCCATTGTTGGAAGTGAGGAGGCCTCCCATTGAGGCATGCAGGTTCCAAGGTACTAATTGGTTTCTAATTCTAAGTCTTGGATGATGTGTTGAAGTCGACAGGATAAGACTCGTCGAAGGAGGGCCTTGATGTATCCCCCATCAACGACATGAAACTGACATAGATATGTAAGATGGTGAATCAAATGAGTATGGACTGACACGGGTAATGAAACTGGAAATTTGATATGGTTGACTCTTAAGGCGGATACTTCCCTTGAACACTAAGACACAAACAACGAAAACACGACATGAACCAAAACATGATGCAGTCGATACTGTGACTTTCGTCAGGTGACCCAAAGGAGTAAATAAACTTAGAGGATTGGTTCAGTGCAGAGGCTAGGCAGGTTGAAAATTCATGTGAAGACAATGTGTCGTGTTCAAGGGCGACTGAAAAAGTGACCTGTAATGTTCCCAAAAAATTGCTCGGCTTGCTTCCTTCAATTTTTCATCCATCTAGATAGACGAGTACCTCTTTTATTTTTACGATCTCGAGGAGGATAACACATGATCGATATAACTTACCTTCGGTAAGTCCCTCTTCTTTTGTTTAACGAACCAGAAGAAGTAAGGTTTTGGTCCCATATGGGCCCTTCAATGTGTAATTTTTAACGAGTTCAGAGAAGGAAAACTTGATTATTTTTCATGTTTAGAGAGTCTGAAAATAACTTAAAGATGACTCCAAGGTTGTCATTTTTTGTAATATTAGTCTCCAAAGTCCGAAAAAGAGATAAAATACTACTCAAGAGATTCCCTTTCAAGATCACTCAACAATCTTTTCATGTTTAGAGAGTCTGAAAAGAGATTAAGGAGACTCTGGGGGGTTCATTTTTCGTATAAACCCTTACGAGTCCGAAAAAGAGATAAAACTCTACTCAGTTACATTCTCATGTTTTTTCGAGCGTGAGAAGGAACTAAGACCCTGCTCATCAGTGTGACAAGGTTAAATGGAAAAATATTTCTCTGGAACCTACAAGTGATGACAAATCTGCATTCCAGGGTATTAGTGACATCTCCAAAAAAGATTCTAAAACCCAAAATAGACTATAGGTTAGCAAAATTGAACCATATATCAATGAAATAGGGATAAAAATGTTATTTACAATTTCATTTGTGCAAAACTCTTCTAGCATTGGTAATTTCGACTTCGAAGAGTGATTTTGGAGTTGTTGGTATCGGAGCTACAGTCCACTGTTTTCACTTATGCTCGGATCAGGTTGGTCTTCGACTCTTTCTAATCATTTTTACAGTTTAGAATTTGATTTAAGGTAGTTTTTGGTCTCATTTTGGGTTCCCTAGGAGGCCCTAGGCACCGAATCATATCGGTTCTCCCTCAAAGGGTTGAGGGGAGCACCAACCATGTTTTTGGCGCCCTGGTATGTACTCCAGGGGAGCGCTAGCACCTTGTGGATGCATCTAAGGGAGTGTCAATGCAGAATGAAAAATTAAGTTGATTTTAAAGCTAAAAATACCTCAAAAATCCTATGATGAGATTATTAATTGATTTTAATTGAATGTTCTTGCAGTTTGCATTGATAAAAATCATGATTGAGTGGAAAGAGCGCGAGCATGAGCTCGATGACATAGTTGCGCTGCAAAACCCCGAAACGAGGGAGGATATGAGGAATGTTGGCCTCCTCGAGTACTTTAAACTGCAAAAGAGAAGAAGGAAGTCTTGCTACTTGAGTATATGATTGGGTTGTGGGATGAAGTCGAACAGGCGTTTCAGATTGGTCCAAAGACGCTCAAAATCGAGCTAGAGGACGTATACTTTCTTATCGGCCTCTAGAATGCAGGGGCTCCTATCATTTTGTCCGGACATCGGGCAACTCCTTTTCTTGTCGAGGTATACGTGGCATATCATTGTGTTTTGGGGTTGCGATTGGTTGGAGGTCTAATTGTGATTAAAGAAGTCAGAGATTTGACACTATGATCCATCTTGTTTTCCATAACCAATTTGGCAGGTAGCACCAGTGCACATTTATCTTTGAAATTATAAATGGATTATGCTCTACAATGCGTAGAGCCAAGGTTGTTCAACTGGAGTGCAGCTTTCCTTCGCAATGTGAAGGATCAAATTACAAAATGCAGGACTGAGAAACAGAAACAATTTGGATATGGTTCCTTTTTGGTTTCGTTCTTCCTAGAACGAATACCTCAGATGCAGCCGCAAATTGAGTTGATGGCACGACCGGTGACTAAACCTCGAATGGAAATATGTACGAGTTTGTCTCCAAGACTGGGAACCGACTTAGAATTTAATTTCACGACTGAATTATTTCCTTGGTTGAGATCTCAGTTGATCGTCATTGAGGACTTCCCATACGCTGGAGTAGATTTTCAGGGTAGCCTCGACTTGGTCCTTCTAGAGGGTGTATACTGGGATGCGTCAGGTATGAAACCAAAAACTTGTCATATGTTTTTTTATTTTAAAATTTTTATATTATTTTTTATGTACACAGAGGGGTTTTTAACAGATGCATCATTTCGTCGTGCAAACAGAGGTGCATCACGTCTGGCGGAGATGTAATCACTAGGGCATCATGGAGACACATAGATAGTCGTAGAGCATGAGATAGCAGTGGAGGGTCTCTGGGATTTAGAGAGGAACCTTTGTGGTTTTACCATGGGTGTTCCTCCTCTCAAGAGGCGATATGTACCCCTACATTTACAGAGGCATACAATGGGGGTTCCTGAGAGTCTGAACCACCTACTTCGACGAGTGGCCCGTGCAGTGGTGTGCTTCTTGGAGCACAACGTGGTGCAAGAGGATTAGGATCCTCTAGATGATTTTGTAGTATTTTTTACGATGATATCATGGGCATGAGGGCCCATATTTTTCCCCTTTATGTACATTTTTTATGTAAACAAACTTTTTTCTATCACGCAGTTTATATATATATATATATATATATATGAGTTTTGTGGTGTCAATGAGTTTACAAATAATCTTGTGTGATGTGTTTATTTCACATGTGATTCATTTCCTTTATAAAATTTCATCTATGCGCGAGATACCGATCCAAAACATAATTTGCTAGCGAATTTGAAATGGTGTTAAGTTCTCTTGGTATATGTTTGTATTCTATAAATTCAAGCATTCTTTCAAGACGATGAACTCGTAGGTGGAGACGCAATAGAATAGGATTGTGAATGGTGTAGATCCTATTTAGCTGACAAACCACGAGTTGAGAGTCTAGTTTAATGATTATACGAAAAATACCTAGGGAGGAGGCCTCGATTAAAATTATGATGATAGCGTGATATTTTTCCACGTTATTGGTTGTCGATCCTAGGCAAACGCTTCCTGAACTCACTAAATCATCAAAGTGGTAAATGACCCAAGCTGCAAAAGCAATGTTTTGGGTGTGTCAACTAGCGCCATCCACAAACCCGACAAAGATAGGAAAGGAAGATGTCATATGTGCACGAAATCGCGAGACAAAGTATAAGCAGCTAAGAGAAAACTCATACACGCAAGAGAAAAAGACACACCAAAATCTATAGTACAATAGTGTAAAAATCACACACGCTAGATGTTCTTATGCATAATACTTCTTAAGGTAAATCCCATTCCAGGGTTCACCAAGAGATATTCCGTCATAGTCAACTAGCTCGTAGGCACCTCTATGTAATACATGTTTGACGATATAGGGTCCATGCCACAGAGGTTCTAACTTACCTGTCCCTAACTTATCGTGAGCCTGGTCATAAATGAGGACTAGGTCTCCTTCTGCGAAAGTACGAGGGTGGACATATTTTTCGTATTGACTCTTCATTTGTTTTTTATATGTCTTGTTAAAAATAGCAGCATCAAGACGTGTTTCGTCCAACCTAGTCAGATATAGGAAATTCTCTTCTTCAACAGAAGTGTGAGGCATGAGTTCTACTTTGAGTTTCAACGAAGGAATTTCGCACTCGATTGGTAATACTGCTTCAACACCATATACCAATTGGAAAGGAGTGAATTCAATTGTGGTTTTCACTAAGGTGCGGTAATCCCAGAGAGCGGAGAAAAGTTGTAGATGCCAAGAATTTTTTGTTTCCCCCACCATGCATTGAATCATGGTTTTAAGGACTTTGTTGATAGCTTCAACTTCTCTGTTTTCCTGAGGGTAGTAGGGGATGAGTTCTCATGGAGAAAACCCAACTTAACATATAACTCACTCATCATCTGGTTTTGAAAATGTGAACCTTGATCAGTGACAATGGCTTGTGGAACACCAAAGCAATTGATGATGTGGTTGAAGATGAAGAGAGATGTAGTACGGCCATCATGAAAAAAAGTAGGCATAGCCTCATCCCATTTTTTGAATTAATCAACGGCAACGATAATATAACAGTGCCCCCTAGCTGAGGTAGGCTTACATTGCATAAAATCAATGCCCCATTTTGCAAAGGGGTCGATGGCGATGATAGGATGCAACGGAGAAGGGTGGGTGCGTGCCTTTTTATGAAAAACCTGGCAGGTTGGGCATCTTTTGATAGCCTCAATATAGTATTTGAAGATAGAGGGCCAAAAGTAACTGGCACGTAATATTTTCTGAGTTTTAGCCATCCCAGAAAGGTGACCGCCACATGCTCCAAGGTGACATTCATTAAGGACACGTTTATCCTCATCATGAGTTAAACAACGGCATAACATAGTGTCAATACCATGGCCATACAAAGTGTCACCAATAATAAGGTAGCATTTAGAATGGTGATGACTACAACGATGTTCTTCACGGGAGATATCGGGCTGAAAATGTTGGGTTTGAAGATAAAGAAGAATATCTCCATACCAAGGATCGGGCGTGCTAATGAGGAACAGAGATTCATCGGGGAGAGAATCTCTGGGCTCACTATCTTCATTAGCATGGGGAAGATTGCATATAAGTTCCGCAAAAACTAAGGACTTTTTAGATTTTGATTTGGAAAACTCGAGATTGAATTCCTGAAGAATAACAATCCATTTGGAATATTTTCCCCCAAGGACTTGACGGGTCAGAATATGATACATGGGGTTCGATTCCGCAATGACCGTGGTAATACATAATAGGATGTAATGGCGAAATCTCTGGACGAAAATAACGGCTTCCAAAGCCAACTTTTCAACATGTGAATATCGGAGCTCAAGACCAGATAGACTCTTGCTAGGATAGTATATCACATGTTCCTCACCATGAGGGTTCTCTTGAACTAACACCATAGCGATAGTGGAAGCAGAGGCCGCCACGTAAAGGATGTAGTCTCGTGTACAATTTGGAGGATGCAAAAGAGGTGTATGGGTTAATGCATGCTCAAGAGTATCAAAATATCGATGGGAAGTGTCATCCCAGATGAATGGAGTGTCTTTCTACAACAATCACATAAATCCTTTAGTAATCTCGGTGTAATTACATATAAAACAGCGAAGAAAGTTTTCTTTCCCTTGCAAACTTTGTAGTTGGGTCAGATTGTTGGGAGGAGGTAAAGAAATAATAGCTTTAATATTTAAGGGATCCACCCTAATCCCATCTTGGTGCGAACAATTAGCACCGAAATGAATATTTTCCATGATACCCTCCTTCATCGAAATATCAATAGCGACCGTGGAAGAGATGTTGCCTAAATTCCCCTTAGAAATAGTATCATGGGTAAGTATAGGAGATTGGGGAGAACCAACAACATCGGGGGGGAAGATAGAGTGCATATCTTCCTGAATGTCTTCTAGAGGAGGAAGAAAAGTCGATCGATGATGGTTTTCATCCCAAGTTACTTCGTCAATACTAAGCATTTCCATAATGGATTTGTCTGATGGAAAAATCTGGGAATTGTAGTCAAAAGTAGAAGACAAGGAATTCAACCAAGATGGAAATGAATAAGTACTGGATGCCAATAGATATTGATCATCCAGGGAGGGAGAGGCAAATTGGATAGCATTGTATGAAGCCTCAGTTGGACTAAGTGGCATAGCATAACCTAGTGCATCAAATTCTAATGGACTAGGCACAAGCCAAGGATCAGATGATTCTAAAGACTGATAGGCCATAGTCGAAATCATATTGATTGTGGAAATATGTTGTGTGGTGGGAGGAAGTGGTGCAGGGAAAGTACCCATGAGGGAAGAGTCCTTTAAAATACCTACACCAACACTTTCATACGTGATCTTATTATCCCCCAAGAAAGGAATATTGTTGTTGGCGGGAGTGCGAGCGTCGGGTGTACAGTAATCTATCTGGTCGATGGTGACAATTTTTCCTTGATGAGGGAATTGCACACATCAAAAAACCGATGAAGTGATGGCAATCATGGCATAAAACCAACTTCTTCCTAATAACATGTTGTAATCGAGGGGAGCATCGACTACCTCGACATCAAAAAAGACGGTCTTGCCTCCTAACTGAACAGCTAAGGACTGCAAAATTTAGTGAGGATGAAAACCTTGCCCTTAGAATGCTCGCAACATTTTAGGGGATTGGTTAAGTGTAGGTGATTTTAATCCTTTCCAAAAAGCTAACGACATGACACAAGTGGAAGCTCCCTCATCCAATATAGTGCGATGAATGTGTTGGTTATGAACTAGATAGCCAAACAAAGGGTAGCGCTCCTTTCCCCAAGGATAGCGCACCAACAAGAGTTGATCAGATAGTCCAAACCCTAACCAAGAGATAGTCCAAGCCAAACGTTATATGCCAGCTGCAACAACTGCAATGGCAGCTCTCCTCCAAACCTACGCACAAAACTAGGCACTGCAGTGCGCACAAGTGTTGCTCTGCAATTCTGAGACTGCCTGCCAGAAGTAAGACTGGCCTCCTGTATTTATAGTAATTCTGGCTAACTGCCTGGGCCGACTTCTCATTCTGGGTATCTATCTGTTCAGTATATAATATTTCTTCTGATCGACTTCTTCCCTTGGAGGCTAATAACCTAATACAATTTATCTTCTTGAGCCGACATGTCTTCTAGGGTTATTAGCCAACTCATTAGGGTTTCTTCTTGCTTCTCAAAGTATTCTATTCTCTTCAGGTTTACACGTGGAGGTAAATACCTCCCATAGCTACCATAATATCAACACTCCCTCCTAGCTAGGGAGGTATTACAAGGAATTATCTTGAGCACAAAACATACCATTCACCCGGTAGCATCAACATAGTTGTATGGACTATCTCATGACTAGATAATGAGCACCATCATCACCATCAGTGTCATCATCTCTTGGAACCATACTCTATCTGAGTAATCAGACATGATGCTCACTCCACAGAGTGACACAAGAACCATTCTTCTAGAAGAATAAATGTTTTGAACCATTTTCTGTCTGGGAAATATCTGTTCATTGATCATCCATCTAGTTGATAATCATTTTCAACATTGCTAATAGTCTTCAATTCAATTAGAAAAATATCATTCAATAGAACGCAACTGTGTCTATCCATAGTATTACACAACTACAATCCAGTGGTATACTACCACACCAAGTAGCACACAGGTACTTCATCAAACAGTGGAACACATCCACCACAGTAGTATACTGTCTAGAGACATACAGTCTTCATAACAATCATCTGATATCAACCTCCATAGAAACAATGTTATGATATAAACTGAATCATTTGGGGCATTCTTCCACTCACATCTGTGAGATCTCAAAAGAGTATCTGCCCTAAAAAAGGTAAGACATCAATGATGAGATTATTTGGACTATTCTTCTCAAGAAAGGAAGAATAACTGTCCTGATTTTCTGAGCCTAGACCATTCCCCACCCTGGGTCATTCCTCCAACACTAAACAAAGTGTAACCTGGAGAGAATGAGTCTTCCCTAAGGAATCTCTGTCATTGATTGTTGAACCTGGACCATTCCCCACCCTAGGCCATTCTTCCATAAATAAATAAAGTGCAGCCTGGAGAGAATGAATACGCCCTAAGGAATGATTGTCCAGACCATTTCCCATGTTAACCACAAGAGGAAATGATTGTCTTGCAACAACCTCCAAAACGGACCATTCTTCATGTTAACCACAATGACAAATCACTATCTGGCGAGGCGGGCCAGTATTCTTGAGTAACCCTCAAGAAGAGAGATTGCCCTAGACCACTTCCCATGTTAACCACAATGGGAATTCGTAGTCTATGGTACATCATCAATCTGGACCATTTTCCGAACTGGAAAATGTTTGTTCATCAGAAATCTCAATCCACTTTCC
>SNQJ01S0140543.1:0-22570 GCA_010110895.2 Picea sitchensis | reverse complement strand
TAAAAATAATTCGCCCAAATTCTATAGGATAAAATTATTTTACCTTAAAAATAGCCAAAATTTTATAAAATCTATATAAAATCCTTAGAAATTTGAATATTTTTACAAAAATATCGCCAGTCATTTATAGTTGGCATATGAAGGATTAGTAAGATTCGCCTAGGTTTCTACATTTAAAAATAAATTTCCATCCTTAAAATCATCCCTAGTTTCACCACTGGAAATGATATAACATTTAGTATCCATTTAGAATAGTATTTCCTACAAATATATCAAAATTCATACCATTATCCATCAAACAAACTTGGGTCCATTACCCAAAACTTTGTGCTACCAGAATTCGATAATGGACTTTCTTCAAGGGTTGACATCAATGAAAACCAAACCAATTAATCAACAGTTGGGGGAAGGTAAATTAGAGCCCATGTGGCGTGGACCTTATATCATTAAATGAGTATTAGAGAAAGGGTCTTATGATATGGTAGATTATGATGGAATCCCTTTGGGTGAACCCAGAAATGGGCTTTACCTAAAGAAGTACTATGCTTGAGATGTTTTGCATGAGTGCTTTTTATTTTATTGTATTATACTCTGGTGTGCTTTTTGTCATTTATTTTTTTCCTTCAAGGTGATTACCTTGCCCCATGCTTGGTTTCCATATGTCGGCATTCTTTCTACCTTATATTGGATTTGTTGATGGTGCTAGTCGCAACACTAAAAATCTAGTGGCTTGTTGCATGGGAAATCTATACCCCTACGGTTGAGTTGATTAGTCTACATGGTATTTTCCTAGGTTGTGCAACTAATAATATTGTGGAATATAGTGCAGTTATTGAGTTATTAAATGATGTCATTTCACTTGGAATCCACCATCTAATTGTATGACTTGATTCTCAGCTTATGGTGCTACAATTGAGCAACGTTTATTCCATGTGAAGTCCTATGATGTTATGGGTATACTTGATAATTCACCTCTTGGCAAGACATTTTTATTACATTGGATATCAACACATTCCTAGATATCTAAACACATTAACAGATGCATTAACCAATTATGTTTTAGATAGACATTTACGCCATTCATAAATCCAAACACACACATATAAACACAAGTAATCTGGTAGAAGTTTTATATTATAACGTCAAAAGTTTCAAAAAGTGTATGTCCTGAGACCAAAATGGTGAAGCACATGGCTTCATATACATATGCATTAAGGATGTTTCTCATGATAATAAATGACTACCCATGCTACATGACAGAGCAGTCGACCAATGGATGCTGACACACCAACAATATGGAGTTGGTAGCATCAAGGTAAATCGTCCACACTGATGTCAAGGATGTTAATGGTCAGTCCCTCGAGGTTGTGTTCAATCTCCTTGATATCCTCAGCTGCTACGCCTCGACTTGACACTGCACCTGTCTCTGCATGTCTCTGGATCGGTGATGATCCCAAAGGCCTATAAGGTACTACGTCTTCATTATTGAGAGTTTTTAATTAGTCTCAGAAACATACCATTTAAAATTTTTATAATCAAAATACCAAAAACAACATATAATGAAAAATTCATTTTTAACTATATCCCCCAATTGAGAATCCTCAGGTAATGCCAAGTCAGGATCTCCATGGAATTCATTCCTAACATATGCATAGTTCTCAATCATGATAAGTTTATCCCTCAACCATTGGAAGAAAGCAAGACCATATGTAATGGTTGGCACACCAACATCATGTTGCATCAAGTCTACCCATCTCTTCATTCTAGGATCCTGTGGAGTGGGTATTCCCCATTCCACATGTTGTAGGCACAAAATAGGGACCCTCTCTAGGAAAAAGGATACCAAAGTTGATCCATATCCAAACTACTTCAACCGACCACTCCTAGACTTTGTTAACTATTTAGTCATATTTTTGAGGAGTCCCTCGCACTAGTTGAAATCCTAGGGCTCCATACACTCGATATCATACTAAAAATGGCTGTGTAAGGCCATGTGGGGAGCTGCATTCACTACCATATGAGTAATAGTATAGAGAATGGTCCTCAAAGGAAACTATTGAACATCTTTTATGGAAACTTTAACACTATGTTTCTATGTACCATCTACGCAGTCATGTGCTACCAATATTGCCTGAAATAGTATGGACTGTCTACTACATCATAACCAACAAGGTTATGAGGTCTTACTATAAGGGAGAATCCACACTAGATGTGGTATCAGTCGCCAACTTTTGCGCACAGAGAGTAGTGTTCAATTAGTGTAGTTTCCTGCTAGAGGAACTACTAGTAGCTTGTGAGGAAGCATAGGAGAAGAGAGGAACCTTCACCTATGGATACCTACTAGTGGAATTCACAATGCTCAAATGGAAGCCACCTGTGGAAAAAAACCCAGTAATACTAGATAAAGGGCGCATGATGAAGATGTTTGAGCCATGACAGTTCAGACCAGACTTGGAGAACACAAGACTCAACAATGCAGCCTTTTCCAAATGGTATAATGCTACGATAGATGCAACGAAGAGGTTATGCATCTCGCAGGAGATCCTCAATTGCAACATGAGGAATATCTCCTTCAACATGAACCGACACAACACATTCATCTGGTTGAGACATGCCAACTAGGAAAATTTCCACACATGGATGTTATCGTTCTATTTAATTTAAGGAAGATTTCGATAAAGAAGTCATGTTATGGCCAGGAGTTAAACGCGGCCCACGTAAATCAGGGATGAATTACATTATGCCTGCAAAGATGCTCAAGAAAAAAGATAAGGAAACAAGAGAGGGACTGAGTTCAGGCCCCAAGCATAAGAATCTAGATGCTCCGACACAAACAAACTCAGAAGAGGAATAAGAGATACTACAACTAGAGCAGAGGAAAAGACCACCCCCCCGACAGCTTCCAGACAATGATGTGTTTTTAGGTGCGCAGTTTAACCATATCTTGGGCACTGTGCTTGGTACTGAACCAGTGGTGAAGAGGCCCAGAACTGGGGTCTCACAGAACAAACCCCTAAACCCACAACCCCTTGCATCTACCACTCCCTGGACCCATTCCATGACCAAATCCACCACTATCATTAACATTCAAGATGACCCAAACCCTGAAACACTTCCATCCATAGTTATCATTGAACACCCTCCACCACCACTGCAATTACCAAACCTGATCACGACCAGTCCACATCAAACAATAACCTCATATACAATCCAACTCAACCACCTAGAGACAGAGGAATGATGACCCCCACAAATAACCAAAGAACCACCCAAGCCAAGATAAAAAATTACCGATCTTGACCCTAAAGCATAAGAGAAGTGCACGATGTTGGATGTTCTGAATCTGAACACCTAGGAACAACAACCCAAGTCTTTCACATAGGAAGAAGATGCTCACGATAGAGAGGACCAGGAACCTAATGAAGACCAAAAAATCACCTCACCGGACAAAGGTGAGGGTTCCCAAGAGATCATGACGCATGATACAGAAGCACCAGAACATACGAAGATACCATATGCGCATAATGAGCCAGAATCAACAATGGAGCAGGATACAATATCCATACGAGCTCAAATGGAACAAGTTATCCAAAATCCCCAACAATGTGCGGAATTGATGCAACTCTTCATAGCCAGAACAAAGGTTCTGACTCTTTTTCCAACAGAGATAAGGTTGAGAATTGCATCAGTCCCACCAACAGAGGAAGAGGTAGAAACCTATTCTGACCATTCAACAGGCAGTGGACTCCCACTACAGTGGCGAGCACCCACTAACGTAGTTGTTTAATCTGCTGAACTAGTACAGTGGACAGTTCCAGACTTATTTGGCCAAATCAGGACATCCACAAACCAGTTGGAGCAGAGACTCCAAGAGGCCAAGAGATCTTCCCATATCACAAGAAAATAACAATTCATGGAGCACACATACAGAATGTAGGAAGCACATGACGGACTCCAAGTCCAACGTAAATTGGAAAAAGTATAGAAAAAACTTGCAGAAGCCAGGCCGGATATTCGAAAGGTCACACTTGAACTACCTGAGGCCATTGACGTAATTGAGATAGAGAAACAAAGAGAGATGTTACAGGAAGAATGGATGCAACTTGCCAATTGCATGGATCAACTCCAAGTGAAACTACAACAGGTCCAGCAGGAAGAAAAAAACTAGTCTCAACATCTCCAGGAACAAATATAGAAGATAATATTGCAAGGCAACAATGCCAGAGCAACACTACACAAGCACACAATGGACTGCACCAAAATTTTTAGAGAATTCAACGACTGGATGGGTATCATCACTCGATGAAATCAGGTTTTAGAGGAGGTCCAAACAAATATCTAGGTGTTGAACGAAGAAATTGTGGTCACAATGGACACTATGGAGTAGAAACAGAAGTTATACCAAATTCAGCAAGTCGATAACGAACTAAATTCACTCTATGAGACACAGTCCGTAGCCAGGAAAGAGCTACACAATTTTTGACCAGTAATTCAGACCGCCTATATGCAAATGCATCATGTCGATGCAACAACTAATTCTGATTGGAACTTGTTGGTTGTGACCAAGCCAAAGGAGTACATAAAAGAGACAACACAACAATTCCTTGTAGAAGCATCACTCCTCACCCATATATGGCACGACAAAGTTGAAAGATTTCAAGGAGTAAAGCATCGAGTCTTAGAGTTGGTACCAGAATTGGGCCCTTCATTTGAAGAGGTAAAGGAAGAAAAGGCACAAACAAAAGGTCCCAAAGAAGAAGAAAAGACAGAAAAATGAAAACAATAGTTGCTCCTAGAGGATGTGAAAGAACCAAGCACTTGACTCGAGGACAAGTCAATGATTTTGGTCCAATCTTGTTGGGACCTTCATTTTTGGGAAAGAACTATGCAAGTTTTGACTTAGTGGGAGTCGCGCAAAATTCATCAGAGGCTGGGAGAAAGAGTAATAGAAAGTAGTTGTGGAAGTCAATGCAATGGAAACTAAGAAACAAATGGTTACAACGGAACAAGAAAGCGTGCAAGCCGAGAAGGAAGACACAACCCAACTATATATAGGGCTGAATATAATTGTAAAAGGGTTCGTTGGGTTGGGTTGGGTTGGTTCGTTCATGGGGGGATGATCTCATTTGTGGATAGCTCAATCAGCGGGAGTATAGTAAGGTTGAGTTTATTCATGTTGATCATAGTCGCCCATGTTCTAGGATTAGTCACTGATACCTATTGTAAAGTCGAGAGAAGACAAGCAAGAGTCTATAATATGCCCTACTTTGTGAGTTTGAGTTTGTAACAGAGAAAGATCTCAAGGATAATATGAAGAAGGATCACATTTTAAAATATGATTTGTCTTTGAATGTTTACTTATGCATTACAACATTCATTTATGGCTTATGAGTTCTATTTGATGGTTCTATGTTTAATTTCTACTCACAATGTAAGTAGGTTCAATTCTTGCATTTAGATGGTTTACGTTTGTTAATGAATCTTGTGAAAGAACAGGAATGAGTTCCAAATGATCTATGGATCCTCTTTAGTCTTATTCCTACCCTTCCCTATCTATCTGTCTCAGCAACGCTTTGGGTGAGACTTCTTCTCTTAAGAGGATATGAAAATGCCAGTGCTCTAGACTACACGGTACCTTTTGTTGGTAACCTGAGAAGGACCCTGGTCTGATCAAATTTGTGCCAACAAAATGGTTCCATTGCGGGGATGCATGTTAAAATGGAACCTGTAGGGAGGATGCTACCGCTGATCCATATATCTGGTATTGATCAATGGTGGGCAAGGAACTATGATGCCTTCATATGGAAAGAAGCGGGACTAAGAAGAAAATTGCTGGAAAACACTCGTGAATCAATCCTTTACTCAGAAAGATCAAGCGACCAGTATGCGATTTTATGGGTTAAATTCCCGTAAGAATTCTTTCACTTATTGAAGAGGCTCCAAGAATCTCTTGAGTTCTAGGGATGTGTCAAGAAGATCTACATGTGGGATACCGACAAGTTAGCAGCACTCCAGAGGATGGATTGTCTAGTCACGCGAGCTGTGGATTTATGGGTTAGCACCATGCTAGAAGGATACATAATCAAATTCGTAGCTGAGAACCACCAGTATTTCTAGCGGGAAGAGGAAATTTTCAAGAAAGGCGCAAGGGGAAGACTGTTGAGAGAAATCCTCCTGTGGATTAAGGCTCTCTTGATGGAGGAGGGGATGTTTATTATGTCCCCAACCAAGATGGTAGTGTAAACACCCTCTCTTGGGGTGGGGTGAGATGGGTTGAGGGTCATGGCATGAGGAAGGGGAAGGGTTCTTTGACAAATGGGGGGGAAACAACAAGAAATGGATTCAAGTGATGAGCGAGACTTGAAGAGATCTGCCATAGTTGAGAAGTTGTGGCGTGACAAGATCAAGAAATCCGCAAGATAATATGAAAAGTTGAGGAAAGAAGGAGGATCGGGATAAGTAGAGGAAAGACAGATGGAAGAACTACATAGGATGAGAAGAAAGGAATGAATGGCCAGTCAAATATTAAATGAGAGAGAAGCAAGGAGAGCAATAATTCCCTAGGAGGCGAGATGAGAAGGAGAAAGCACAGATGTAAGAGAGGAGGAAGCCGACATGAATATTGGAGGAGAAAGAGAAGATTCAACCTCGATAATAGGAGAAATCAGGAGTTCGGCTGAAGAGATCGTCCCAGTAGAAGCTAATGAGACCCACCAAATAAAATAAAACCTCCCCATCACCCATACCCCAAGTGCTTTATATACAAGAAGTAAGTTTGATACTACCCTCTCATGTTAGTTCTATTCCAGTACAATTAGTTAGTCAGTCACAACCAGGAAGTGCGAGTACGGGGAGGATATTGGGATCCCCTAGTAAATCGCAAGTAGGACCATTAGGATTCATATTGATAGGAACAACAAGTTTAGCAATGGACAACCATATGAGAGGTTCGATTGCTAGATATCCAGAATTTTTGGGTAAGGGAGATGAAGATGTTGAGCAACACTGGTTCTTGTGTGAAGCCATTTGGAGATCTAGAGGGACTCTAGATGAAAATAAGTTGGTCGAGTTCCAAATGACCTTGAGAGGTCATGCTCTCAAGTGGTACATGAATATCATTGAACTAGGAGTTCCATGGATGTAAGGTCAAGCGTTCTCACTCGGCCAGGTACGGACGAGGTTCATAACAGAGTTCAAACTGCCTCAGTCAGAACAATAGACCATGTCTGAGTTGCATGAGATCCAATAGAGGGAAGGAAAATCAGCCTAGGAGTACAACTAGAAGTTTAAAGATGCCACAGGGAGGTTGGCACATCCAATCCATGAAGAACATCAAAGGGAATGGTACATTCAGGGGTTGTTTCCTCTGACTTGGATTCCGCTAATGCAACAACGAATAGCCATGTTGACAACCGACTTGGAACAATCAATGAAGATTGAATCCATGGCGGGATACCCTGGGAACCTGAGAGAAACCAAACCCCGGATAGATACGAATCTAGCGCAACTACAAGGGTAGGTATCGACACTTAGAGAAAATATTCAGGAGTTGACGATACCTAAACAAGGATGACCATAGGTTGGGTGCAATGGATTCTATACAGAAGGTAATTTGGTGAATGAATGTTAGTGGTTGAGGGGACTAGGATCTCCTCATAATCTGATGGTACCCCCAGTAGTAACTATAGGAGGAGTTGCACAAGTATCGATGAACTCACCCTTCCATAACCCCACCCCATATCATGCTTTCCCAGGAGGCCAAGTAGCACCAACAATAGAATATTGTGAGATCTACCGAATCCATGGACATGGACCAAGATAGTGTCCCATCATTTAGAAGTTTTCGATAGTACCAAACATAGTACACTGCAAGTTCTGCACATCCACCATGCATACTACCAATCAATGTAGAGCATTGGACGCACTTGCAGACAGGCTAGACCAAACAACATTCAGGGTGAATGAAAATCCATAGGGACCAAGAAGAGGTCGAGGAGGTGGAGTCAGAGGATACTTCAAAGGAGGAAGAACTGGGGGATGAGGACCAAGCAGATGTTATAACTGTGATGAAAAAGGTCACTTTCCCATATATTGTCCTCATCCAAGGTGGCCATGGTGCTCTCACTTCAAAACCAACAGACACGCAACTGAAGAATGTCCATAGTTAATCGCAAAGTGGGAATATAGAGTACGACAAAGAGGAACTAACCTTATCAGTTTAGAGATCAAGAGGATTTCTAAGGGACATTTTCCCAATCTTAATATCGTTACTCAAGGAGGAGTGAAGACAGGAGTTGATGTTGATACTATCCCTCAGATCTAGAAAGCAACACCTAAGGGAGATAGGTATGACCCCCTAAAGAAAACATTGTTCTTTAAATATGCCATAGAAGTATTCCAAAATATTCCTAGTCATGAAACACAAGGAAACCCCCCCCTAGTTGAATCTTTACCCTAAGATGGCGCAAGCCCTTGCTTCAGCCCATGCACCCAGAAACCCTGTAGTCATACCAAGACAACCTGAGCAACCTGAAAATGCAGTTGACCTTTGGTTTCAATTATTCTCTGACATTCTGGGGAATGATCAACTAACAGAAAAGTTGCGCAATGCATTGTACCTAGTTTTAGGGAATGAAGAAACCTCAGAAGCAAAGATAAGGGCTAACCTTCCTGAGAAGAGTACTCAGAGAGTGCAAAAAAAAAAAGTAAGAACAGGAAAAGAATTTCGACTATTAGCCTAGTTAGATGACCTCGAAATTAAGGATGTCATGTTGGACCTAGGGTCAGATGTGAACATTCTGCCCATGAATACCTGGAAAGCCTTAGGAAAACCAAGACTGAAATATTCCCCAATTCAGTTATCTTTCCCATAGGAAGACCAGAGAATGTGGAAATCAATGTAGCAGGAGTAAAAACAATGGTTGACTTTGAAGTCATTGAGATCATGGGAGACAAGGATCTATACCTTGTGCTACCTAGAATCGATTGCGCCTATGAAAACTATGCATTGATCGACCTAAATAAAGACACCATGACTTTTGAAGCTGAGGGAATCAAGGTAGTTCAACCTTTGTATCCATATGTAGGATCTAGGTACATAGAACCAACAACCAATAATATGGAAGGAGAAGACCTAAACCAGTTGTACATTGTAATAACTGGGACCAAAAATGATTATATAAATCCTATTGTGGATGGATCAGTAAGATGAATAAGAATACAATCAACAAACGAAGATTTAGAACTGGATTTTGATAGTTGGCAACAAGGTTCACATGAAAAATTATCAAGGAGATGCGCAACCATCAAAATGACCAGATGGATTGGGACTGAATCTAGAGAACACCTAGTATACGATGACACCTCAGACCTAGACAATTCATTGCAGAACATGGAATAAAATGTGAGAGAATATCAAAGAATCTCGGTACTGGATATATCTTTCCAGAACAACCCATCTAGATGATGTGCCACTCATAAAGTTGTACTCAGAACTTGGGATGAGGTGAAGCAAGCTATCAAGTACAGGTTCTTGAATAAGGAGTATCTTGAATTAGGGATGTAGACGGATCCCCACGCTGCATAAATTTTCAATGGAGAATCAGATCCTAGAATACACATTGAACAGTATGTAACACAGTGGCAGGCTGTAGAGATACCCTCTCACTTCTGGGCTCAGGTATTTCCCCATTATCTAGGCCCAATCCTAAAAGATTGGTTTGTACATGAGGAAACCAGATTTCTAGCAGACTTCCATCAGTCAGTTGAAAAGCCAAGACAAAAATCTTGTCACGATAGACACATTAAAACCAAGGTATTCAAGCAAGGGGACAAGGTATTACTCTACGACAGCCGATACCAGAAGCATCTTGGCAAGTTGCATATGCACTGGTTGGGACCTTACATAGTTGCAGAGATTCAACCTTCCAGAGTAGTCAGACTCGTGCAAATCAATGGTGTGCTATGACCAGGATGGGTGAATGCCACTCGCCTAAAGCCCTACCTATCTCAAAATTGAGAAAGAAGGACAGTCACTCCAATTCGATGGAGCTTGTACAATATTTATATTTGAGTTTTCTTTTCTTTTTGAAATGTTGTAAAATCAATTAATAATGTCTATGTGTGCAGTGTTGCGCCATAACACATAGTTCATTTGTTTTGTTTAAGCGTTGGTTGCTACAAAACAGATGAATCAATAGTACAAGACCTAAAGCATAAAAAATTCCATTAATGACAGGCATTAAAGATGGCGGAGACAACCTTTGTGTTCAGAGGCACCATGAATCCCAATCCAATCTGAAGTATAGGCCATGCAAACTTAGTCTAGTCACAACCTTTATTGCTATTTTGGTACCCCGATTGACGTTGTTAAGCAATAAAGCCGCATTATGCCAATATGTCATCGAAGTTCGTGTCGAGACACCCACCTATCAAACAAAAGGGTCTCAATTCGGCCACATCCATATTCCACTCAAATAAGTAAATGCCAAGCTCGCCCAATAGGATTTACCTTGATTAAACCATACTATCAGAGAAATCACACCTAGGTTCATCTATACGGTCATGATGAAGAGAAGTTACTGCTAAAAATTCCCAGTTAATCCAGGTATAAGGTTCTCAGAACTCTGCCAAGAATGTATTGTTTCTAAAACCGAGCATAGCCATTTATGAATCCAACAACATGAACCAATTGGGACCAATGTAAAAGCCCAAACGTATCCCTAGTTCTTATCTTCCACAGAAGCATGAATGTTGAGAGCCACAACAATTCAAAGCACCATGACTAAAGAAGCAGTACCAGATGAGCCCTACGACCCCCAGGTCGAGATCATGGGCAACCTCAAAGGAAAGGTAGAGCACGTTAAGCTACTCAACCTTGACCTCATGTACTCAGCCTTGTTCCCACATATGCACACAAACGTATTTTGGGATATATCTCTGGATGGAACCAGAGACATGAAATTTGTACCAAGAAAAGAGTTCATCAACTTATTTAAATCCACCATCATGAACTTGAGAGACTTACCAGTCTTCAGTACCACAAGCGAGATTGGGCTCTGCACTAAATTCCTAATAAGAAGAGTGCATGATAGAAGTATATGGTTGGATAAGCAATATCCAATCCATGCAGAAGATATCCCGTATCTCACAGGACTATCCTCCCAAGGAGAGGGTGTGTCGAAGGGATTTCAGGGTCCCGGCAAGCACGGGAAAAAGAAAGGCAAGCCCAGCCTATATGAGAAATTTAACACAAAGAGAGGAGGACACACAACAATCATTGAACCAATACTGCCCGAAACAGTTCAGACTGGCTGCTACATCATAGCCAACAAGGTTATGAGGTCTTACTATAAGGGAGAATGCACCCTAGATGTGTTATCAGTCGTCGAATTTTGTGCACAGGGAGCAGTGTTCAATTGGTGTAGCTTCCTACTGGAGGAACTACTAGTATCTTGTGAGGAAGAATAAGAGAAGGGAGGAAGCTTCACCTATGGATACCTACTTGTGGCATTTGTAATGATAAAATGGAATCCACCTGTGGGAAGACAACCAACAATACTAGGTAAAGGGTGCATGGCCAAGATGTTTGAGCCATGGAAGTCCAGACCAGACTCAGAGAACATAGCGCTCAACAATGCAGCCTTTGCCAAATGGTATAATTCTATGATAGAAACAACACAAAGGCTGCGCATCCCACAAGAGATCCTCAATTGCAACATGAGGAATATCTCGTTCAACATGAACCAACACAACACATTCATCTGGTCGAGACATGCCAGTCGAGAACATTTCCACACACGGATGCTACCATTCTATTTGGATGAGGAATCTTTCTATAAATATGTCATGTCATGGACAGGAGTTAAATGTGGCTTGCATAAATCAGGGATGCATTACATTCTTCTTGTGGAGCTACTCAAGAAAAAAGACAAGGAAACAGGAGAGGGACCGAGTTTAGGCCCCGAGCATAAGAAGCCAGATGCTTTGACACAAACATAATCAGAGGAGGAAGACGATATAATGCAGCTGGAGCGTAGGAAAATACCTCCCCCCCGAGAGCTACCGGACGATGTTGTGTTGTTAGGTGCGCAGGTTAACCAGATCTTAGGCATTGTGCTTGGTACCAAACTAGTGGTGAAGAGGCCCAGAACTAGGGTCTCGCCGAAAAAAAACCTGAACCCACAACCCCTTGCATCTACCACTCTGCGGACCCACGCCATGACCAAAGCCACCACTATCATTGACATTCAAGATGATTCAGGCTCTGAAACACTTCCATCCACAGTTATCATTGAACACCCTCCACCACCACTCCAATTACCAAACCTCATCACGACCAGTCCACATTAGACAATAACCTCAAAGCCGATCCAGCTTGACCACCCAGAGACAGAGGAACGATGACCCCCACAAATAACGAGAGAACCACCCAAGCCAAGATAAGAAATTCTCGATCGCGACCCCAAAGCATCAGAGCAGCACACGATGCTAGATGTTTCGAATCTGAACACCCAGGAACAACAACTCGAGTTTTCCACACAAGAAGAAGATGCCCATAGCAAAGAGGATAAGGAACCTGATGACGACCAGCAAATCACCTCACCGGCCAAAGCTGAGGGTGCCCAAGAGATCACAGTGCATGGTGCAGAAGCATCGAAAGATACATAGATACCAGATGCACACAATGAGACAGAATCAACAACATAGCAAGATACAATAGCCATACGATCTCAAATGGAACAAGTTCTTCAGAACCCCCAACAATGTGCGGAATTGATGCAACTCTGCATAGCCAGAAAAAAGGTTGTGACTCTTTTGATAGAAGAGCTAAGGTTGAGAATCACACCAGTCCCACCAACGAAGGAAGAGGTAGAAACTCACTCCGACCATTCAACAAGCAGTGGACTCCTTCTACAGTGGTGAGTACCCACTGACGCAACTATTTCATCTATCAACTTGGTACAGTGGCCAACGCCACACTTATTTGGCCTAATCAGGGCATCCACGGACCAATTGGAGTAGAGGCTCCAGGAGGCCGAGATATCTGCCTAGATCTCAATAAAATAACAATTAATTGAGCACACATACAGAATGCAGGAAGCACATGATAGACTCCAAGTCCAGCGCAAGTTGGAAAAAGTATAGGAAAGACTTGCAGAATCCTGACCGAAGATTTAGAAGGTCGCACGTGAACTACCTGAGGCTAGCGACGTAACTGAGCTAGAGAAACATATAGAGATGTTACAAGAATCATGGAAGCAACTCACCAATCAGACAGATCATCTCCAAGTGAAGCTACAATAGGTTTAATAGGAAGCATAACACCATCCTGAGCAACTGTAGGAACACATGCAGAAGATAATATTGCAAGGCAACAATGCCAGAGTAGCACTGCACAAGCACACAACAAACTACACCAAAATTTTTATATAATTTAGTGACTCGATGGGCATCATCGCTCGACGAAATCATGTTTTAGAGGATGTCCAAACAAAGATCCAAGTGCTGAATGAAGAAATTGCGATCACAATGGACCCTATGGAGCAGCAACAAAAGTTTGACCAAATTCAGCAGGCTGACAACAAACTAAATACACTCTATGAGACACAATCCGTAGCCAAGAAAGAGATACGTAATTTTCAACCAGTAATTCAGACCACCTATATGAAAATGCATCAGGTCGAGGCAATAGCCGATTCCAAGTGGAAATCGTTGGTTGCGGCCAAGCCTAAGGAGTACAGAAAAGAGACTACACAAAATTTCCTTGCAGAAGCATCACTCCTCACTTGGAAATGGCAGGACAAAGTCGAAATCTTTCAAGGAGTAAAGCACCGAGCCTTAGAGTTGGTACTAGAATTGGGCCCTTCGTTTGAAGAGGTAAAGAAGAATAAAATCCTAAAAAGGGAAAACAACAGTTTCTCCTGGAGAATGTGAAAGAACCAAGCACTTGACTCAAGGATGAGTCAAGGATTGTGGTCGGAGCCTATTGGGCCCTTCGTTTTTGGGAAATAACTGCGCAAGTTTTGACTAAGAATGAGTCGCACAAACTTCATCAGAGGTTGGGAGAATGAGTAACAGAAAGTAGTTGCGGAAGTCAGTGCAACGCCAACTAAGAAACAAATGGTTGCAACAAAACAAGAAAGTATGTAGGCCGAGAAGGAAGACACAACCCAACTATATATATAGGGTTGAATATAATTGTAAAAGGGTTCGTTAGTTTGGGTTGGGTTGGTTCGTTCATGGGAAGATTCTCTCATTTGTTGATAGCTCAATTAGTGGGAGTAGAGTAAGATTGAGTTGAGTCATTTTGATTAGAGTCACCCAAGTTCTAGGATTAGTCATTGATACCTATTGTACAGTCGAGGGAAGACAATCAAGGGTTTGTAATATGCCCTACTGTGTGATTTTGAGTCTGTAACAGAGAAAGATCTCAAGGGTAATATGAAGAAGGATCAAATTTTAAAATATGATGTGTCTTTTTATGTTTACTTACGCATTACAACATTTCTTTATGGCTTATGAGTTCTATTTGATGGTTCTATGTTTAATTGTCGCTCGCAACATAAGTAGGTTCAATTCTTGCATTTAGATGGTTCAGATTTGTTAATGACTCTTACGCAAGAACAATAATGAGTCCCAAATTGTCTATGGATCCTCTTTAGTCTTCTTCCTAGCCTTCCCTATCTATATATCTCAACAACGCTTCAGGTGAGACTGCTTCTCTTCGAAGGACATGAAGATTCCCATGATCTAGACTACATGATACTTTTTGTTGGTAACCTGAGAAGGACCCTGGTCTGATCAAATCCACGCCAACAAGGTTCACTGAAAATACTCTAAGGGACTCATCTAAAGGATGAGATTATATTTCATTCATATGTTATCCTCTTCAAGATTTTTTAAAAATACAGAGGTACTCGCCAGAAATGGTGGGGAGAAATTGGGAAAGGAATGTATATCTGTATCCATGTTAGTGTAAGTAATTCTCTCTTGATCATGAAACCCCTCTTCATTTTGGTATCTGGTTTGGGAAATCCATTTGTCTCTCATTTTATCATCCACAAGTATGTATATTGGGTCCTCCTTGAGTCAATGATGCCAACAAAATTGTCGTGTCGTTCATATGTTCATGATAATTTCAAACCATACAATCCTTCTATCAAGTCGACCATCTACAATCCTCAAACTTTACCATGTCGACCTTCCCTGAGTTAGTTCCAAATCACTTTATACTCTGATCTGATTCAAATCTATTACATATTTCATGTCCTTGATTGGGGATACATTAAGGCCCTCTTGTGAGGAGTCTTTTCCTGACAAATTCAACACATTATCCAAGAATTGGACCTAGAAATCATTTAGTACCTTGGAACCTACATGCCTCAATGGAAGGTTTTCTCATTTTCAACAGTGGGTTCACATCATTGGCCCCTAGTTGGGAAATTCCATCGAGTTTTCGAATTCAAGTAATTAATTCGCATTCGATGGATTGTACTAGAGTACGTTGGGTATCATTAACATCTATCGTGATTTCCCTCACACTTCTTAACGATATTCATCAATGACTGGTAATCAAGTGGTTTTTACTATGTTTGAATTCGACACCTGTAATCACATGGATATATTCTTACTTCAATACGATTGATATGAAGACCTTGGATATCTCCATATCGATCTAGGTTGCGATGGATTATTCATAAGTCTATACTGATGGATATATCCACCGTGTATTTCACGTGGCTATGTCGAAATTTGAGTCATTATAACATATATCCAGAGTGTACTTCTCGTGTCTATATTGAATCATGATGACATGGATCCACAATGTATAATTGGTGGCCATGACTCATTTGACACTTATGTTTAGGGTCACTTGTACTCTGAGTATGGGAATTCCTACCTCAGTCACTTGTATGTTATTGTTATGCATATGATTGTTTGTTGAGAGGTCTCCGACTGATGCGCTCCTTGTTCTTGACACCCACATTCTACAAAGTATTTCAGATGTCACATGTTCCAACTTCATACTTTGGGGGGAATTATGTTACACATTATTTTGGTCACCCCCTAATCACTGATGATATGTGCACTTCTTACTTATCTATTCCCTGAAACTATTGAAGAAATGAGACTTTCTCCCTGAGAAATTGAATCATCTTTCTTTTCTTAAAAACACTATCAAAGGAGATCATCACACCCTACTAAATGATTGGGGTGCGACGTTGATTGATCATCACATGATGCACCAAAATGGGGCGCGTCATCATCGTAGGCTTCTTGTGCTTAGGGTGCGATGATGCTCAAATAAGGGAAAAGGGTTAAATTATCAAAATTTCTAGAATGTAATCTTATAGAAGATGAGGTGGCCTCCGATCGGTTTGGATATTACTCACTTCTCTGATTTATTGGGATCATCCTAATCTCCTCATCCATCCCTCTTCACCCTATAAAAGGAGGGACCTCTCATGGGAAAGGCTAGCTTGGATTATGCATGAACAATTCTGCTAAAGATTTCACTTGTGATAGCTTTGATTTTGCTTTCCAAGTCAGGTTGTGGATACTCTTCATCAAAATCATTGGATCAAAGGTGTGTGTGTTGAGGAAAATGGCCATTGGAAGGGATGTTAAAACATCAAGGCACATGTTGTATTATCCACTTTCATCAATATAATGCATCAATACATTCCTTACCTATAAAAGTGTCTTCAGTTTTATTGTATAACTCCTTGATATTATACATAGATTTCATTAGAATATATACATATATCGATTCTCTCTTTCTTGGTTGGTTTGTGTCTCTTAAACTAGTATAATATCTCACAAATCTAAGGTTGGAGAAAGGGTGATAATAACGAGGATCAAATGACATTTAAATGATATGTCATTTATCCCTCATCGAACTAGTTTATATCACCATGAAATCTAAGGAGAAGATTGTATTCAACTCTATTAAGTTCTAATTTCTTGTTGAAGTTAGGGAGATTAGCTTGTGTCCGCACTTACTGATTTGTCCATTAACAATAGGTAACCAAGAATCTCACTACTGCGAACTCAAGGGAAAATCATTGCTAGGAAAACTACAAGTAAACCAACAATAATTACTTGTTGTTACAACACAAATCACACATGAGTTCACACTTTAGGCTTAAAAACCTGGCTCTTATACAAGCCTGAGAACTTGTTTCTTAAATATTACAACAAATCCAAAAAATCTCCAGAATTCTCCCTCCATTGTTGTTCCATCTCCAGATCTCTCTTTTCCTTGTTCTCCCCTTCTCATGCCAAAAAACATGACTGTCTAAAATTTATTGTTCTTCCCATAAAATTTTCTCTCTTTTCCCCAAGCAAGTTGACTCTCACCCTCCCCAATTTTGATTGTAGTTTAGACCCATGCTCCCAATAACTATGGGATGTGACTTATCACACCCAACCTTTTATATGTATTCAATGATTGGGATCTCATACACTCAAACATAAAATAGAATGTTTATACACAATGATAATAAAATTAAGGAAAGTGGGTTAGGATTAATACCCATAAATAATTCCCCCCTCGGAACCCTCTTAGACACACCCTTCTCTTGTGGAAATATCAACACCCATCTCTTTCCATGTCCCCTAGTAGCTGACATCACATTTTATTTATTAAAATTAAAAAATTCAATTCACATATTACATCGCTTGGCCATAGCCACATTCATATCTACATTAAGCATTAATTAAATTGGGTATTATAGTGGGGATGTTACATTCCCCCTTCCCTACAATTTTTCTCTTTCCTCAATGCACAACACCATTCCTATATACATATACAAATTTATATCATAATATTCATAAAACAAAAATATGTAGTTTGTTTATCCTCCAACAACAATTCCAACCATAATCTCTTGTTCCTATCAGGCTGCTAACCCAAGGAATGTGCCCCCTTCATTTCTCTTAGTCCATCGGGATACACCATTATTTTATTACGGATATCAACGTATGTGAATAAAATCTATATGATGTGGTTCTGTAAATCTAGCTGCCCAAAAATGGAGTCTTGCATTTTTAGCTTCTTTTTTCTCCAAAATTGTAAAAAAATTTCAAGTATTCCTCTTGTGTAGTTTCTTCGTGCTCCCATGTTGCGTCTTTAGGACCATAATAGGTCCATTGAACCTTTACTAGCCATATATATTTACTCCTAAGCATTTTAACTTTCCGGTCGAAGATGTGTACTAGTTCCACATGAAAATCCCCTTCATGTTCCACCTAGATCATAGTCCAATCAATTATGTGGTTATGGATAGACACATATTTCTTTGATAATGACACATGAAATACATTATGCATTCTCATGGATGCAAACAATGCTACCATGTATGAAATTGGGCCTATCGTTTCTAAGATCTCAAAGGGCCCACAATATCTTGCTGATAACTTTGTTCAACAACCCAATATTAGTGAACTTATTTTCTCTTTTACTTTTAGAAATACATGTTCCCCACATTAAAATCTTGAAAACCTTATTCTTATCTGCATAACGTTTCTACCTATCTTGGGAATAATTTAAACTCTTCCCGATATTTGTCATTTTATCTTCCATTTCCCTAAAAAAATATGACCCAATGACAACTCTGTCTACTAGGTTACCCCAAATCAATGGTGTGTTACACTTCCTACCATACAATGCTTCAAATGGGATTATTTTTAATGAGGCTTGATACCGATTATTGTAATAAAATTACTCTAAGTGTTAATCTCCCCACTTTGATGGGTGGTCCATCACATACATTCTGAGCATGTCTCTAATTATTATGTTGGTCCTCTCTATTTTCACATCTTATTCTGGGTGATACATTGTACTAATATTTAAATTTGTCCCAAATCCCTTGAACAATCCTTTCCAAAATTTGGATGTAAACTTTGGATCTATGTCTAAAAATATTTCCTTAAGAAATCCATGTAGCCTGGAAACTTCGTTCATGTAGATATTTGCAATATTTGTTGCCTTGTATGTAGTCTTCACTAGGACAAAATGTGAAGCCTTAGTCAATTTTTCCACCACCATCATGATAGAGTCATGTTGCTTTATTTTTATAGGCATCTTAGTAATAAAATCCATTGTAACAACTTCCACTTCTATTCTAGAATGAACGATAGTTGTAATATCTCAGTTGGATTTCTATGTTCATTCTTCACTTTATAGCACTCTAGGCATATAGTTATGTAATCAACCACTTATTTCTTCATTCCTGGCTAAAAGTATTGTTTTCTTATAGCTACAATTGACTTCTAATATCTTGGATACCCAACATATGACACATTGTGCATTTCTCCCAACACTATATTTTTCATCTCTCTTGAATTTGGAACATACAATTTTCCTCTATACATGAGGATTCCATCCTCTTTCAACTCATAATATTTAAATTTGTTTTGTAAATGTCCTTGTTGTAATGTTTCTTTTATTTTCAAATAGTTTTGATATGAATTTTCTTCCTCTAAAATTATTTCTTCTAAATCATATATTTACATGTTTATGGTTGTAATATGCATTTCATGTGCTATATTGTTGAGTGCATCAACCAACTTATTTTCTTTCCATTTGATATGTTTAATTTCAAAGTCATATTCACTAAGAAATTTGAGCCATATAGTTTTTCTGACATTTAATTCTGGTTGTCTAAACAAAATTTTTAGATCATAGTGGTTTGAACTTAGCTCAAATATTCTCCCCATGAGGTGATGTATCCACATTTTAGCACATGAGAAATGACTACTAATTCCAGGTCATGTGTATCATAATTCCTCTCATCCTCTTTTAAGTTTTGGGATTTATAACACACCACATGATATTGTTGAGTGAGGAATCCATGGAGCCCTTCCTTACACACATCAGTACACACCAAAAAATATTGATCTAGATATGCAATATTTAATACTGGCACACTTATCAAAATTTCTTTCAACTACTAAAATATCTCTTAACACCTGGAAGTCCATTCAAATTTCTCTCCCTTCTTTTGCAAAGAAGTGGTTGGGATTGAAATCTTTGAGAATATTTTTATGAATCTTTCGTAATAATTGGAAAGACCCATAAATGATCTGACCTCTATGACACTTCTTGGAGTCGACCATCCCCTAATGGTCTCTATATTCTTGGGATCAACTAATATCCCGTCGGATGAAATAATATGCCCCAAGTAATGAATCTTCTTTTGATAAAATATGCACTTACTTAGCTTGGCATACACCTTGTTCTCTCTTAAACATTTTACCATCTTTTTCAAATGTTGTTCATGTTCTTCTTTTGTCTTTGAGTAGATGAGTATATCATACAGGAATAAAATCACTAACTTTTCTAGGTATTCCCTAAACACTCCATTCACGAGGAACACGAAAACAACTGGGGTATTTGATTTCCAAAATGGAACTACCATAAATTAATAATGCCCATTTCTTTTTATGAATGTTGTCTTCTTGATATCTTATTCCTTTATCCTCACTTGATCATAACATGAACTCAAGTCAACGTAGGAAAATTTTCTTGCACCTTTCAACTAATCGAATAGATCATCAATCCTTGGAAAAGGATATTTTTTCTTTATGGTGACCTTATTTAGTTGCTTGAAATCAATACATGGCCTTAATGTTCTATCTTTATTCTTCGCAAAAAGAATCGGTGCACCCCAAGGTGACGCACTTGGGTGTATATACCCCTTCTTTAACAATACTTCACGTTGAATCTGTACCTCTTTCAATTATGGTGTGCCCATTCTGTAAGGTGTCTTGGACATTAGGGCATCTCTTAGCACCAAATCAATATAGAAGTCAATGTCTCTATTTGGAGGAAGTCCCGTGATTTCCCCAGAAACATCTTCAAAAACACTAAAGGATGGAAAATATTCAATACTTGGAATTCTATCTCTAGTTTCATCTTCCATATGGGATGTAAAAAATATGACATCCCTTCCTAAAAATCTTTTTCAGCTACATGGATGAAATTTCTCTAATAGCTACAACTATTGGAATACCTTGAAACTTTCCTTGATGTCCTACCTCATCAATACAAATGATTTTCTTGTTGTAACAGTCTAGGACAACATGATGTTTTTCCAACCAATCTATCCCAATTAGACAATAATATGAACCCAATGCTATGATGTTCGCATCTACCTTTTTGTTGAGTCCAATCATGTCTATTGAGAAATATTTAACCAACTCACTGATTTTCCTCTTAGCCCTTGTGGCTAACTGAATTAACCTATATTTCTTATGTGTACTCCTTTGTAAGTGAAATATTTCAACAATGTTAGGAATTATCTAACTATGGCTATCTCCAAAATTAATTAAATTACTATGGGTTGGTTGTTAATCTTACATTCCACTTAAATCATTGGGGATTTATATTCTACTTTCTTGTTGTCCAAGGATGCATAAATATTTGGCATGTTTCCTCCTATGTATTCTATTGTTTCATCCTCTTGAACGTTGTGGACAATCCTCATTCTTTCTCCTTTGTGAGGGAAGTATCTATATAAGTGATTTCCCTCACATCCAAACATTGTATAGGATGTTTCCTTGGCCTTTTCATAAATGAATCTGCCATCCTAGGCTCATTCTGGGTTGCTTTTCCTTGTTTACATGTTTGTGATTTGTTCTTGTGAAAAGGTGGCTTAATTTTTTCTTGTATTTGATCCCTCTTCTATTTCATCCTACCATTCCATGCTTTTTGGAAGACTCTCATTCCTCTGCTCTACTCATAAATAAATATGCTTTTCTATCTTTATGGTCTCATCCAAAGTCTTGGGGTTATCATAATATATCTTGTCACTATAGAAGGAGGGTAAACCACTAAAAAATATTTGGATTTTGACCTTCTCATCATTTATGAATCCCACATACTTCAATAACTCAAAGAATGTATTCTCATATTCATCCATTGTCATGCTTCCCAACTTAGGATCAAATAATTCTTTCATCTTCCTTTCATAGTAACTCTCTGAAAAAATATATCTAATGGAAAATTCCTTTGAATTGGATCCATGAGACTTTATTCTCATCAAGGTGTTTGGATTGCTTAATTTGATCCCATCACATGGATGCCTTTCTTTTCAAGTGGTAGGTTTCAATTCTAGTTTCTACCCTTGAGGTGTAATTATGCATTTGGAAATATTTCTTCATTTCCAACAACCATGCTTCAACATTTTCTCCCTTTCTATGCCTACCATTAAAATTTGTTGGCTTGATTTTCCTAAGTTCACCTTGTAAAATGTCTCACTCAAGCCTTCTCCTTTTCCTCCCGACAGGAGGCACACTTGGGATGCTACCTATCCCTAAAATTGAATGAGCTATTCTAGTGTATTTCTATGGGGAATGATGATGCCTTATTAAACTTATTGATTTTATTTCATTCCCATGATCATCCCTTCTTCTATGGAATCTAGTGTTAGGATATTTAGACACTTAGGAGTTAGTTAAGATCTACTTGGTCTAATATGTCGTTAGGTAAAAGTGTGTTTCTTTAGTATGCATTAGTATGCATTTGTAGTTAGGAAATTCGACGGTCACGATATGTTCCCGACAT